>PVJS01006159.1:0-61075 GCA_004027185.1 Glis glis | reverse complement strand
CTTGTAATCCCAGTACTTTGGGAGGCGGAGACTGGAGGATCCAGGTTCACGGCCAACCTCAGCGCTCTCTCTCTCTCTCTCTCTCTCTCTCTCTAAGGGAAGGGGAAGGGCAAGAAAGAAGTGTATCAATGGAATTACTATCATAAACAATGTGTACATATGAGAATATACCAACGTCATTTTCGGTACTCCATATTGGGGAGGGAAGGCGGGGGGGCACTAAGAGCCGTGTTCATGTATGTTAATAGCAAATTGATAGTCATTGTGATGTAAGACTACAATGCACCAATAAAAGCATGTTTAAAAAAATAAAAAATATAAAACCACCAAAAAAAAAATACTAGTCTGTAGCCCTGAAATAAAAAAGTAGCTGAGACTGGCCACGAACCTGCCATTCTCCTGTCTCAGCCTCCCATGTACTGGAATTACAAGAGTACTCCACCATGCCCAGCTTCAAAAGAAATATTAACATACAAAACCTCTAAGATTTTAGGGAGAATCTTCCTGGGCATGTAAGGATACCTTGACTTCTTTTCCCCACTTTCACTCATCCATCTAGAGTCCACTCATAAAGGATTCCTTAACAGGAGTTAACCTTTCTATTTCTTTTTTTGCAGTACCAGGGATCCTGGCCCTATTTTTTATCCTTTATTTTGAAACCAGGTCTCACGAAGTTGCGGAGGGCCTCACTAAATAGCTGAGGCTGGCAGCGAACCCAGATCCTCCAGTCTCCGCCTCCCAAGTACTGGAATTACAAGTGTGCACCACCGCGCCCGGCCTAACCTTTCTATTTCTAAGTAGTTTCAGAGTTTTCCCTTAGAGGGTCAACCCTGGTACTATTTTAATACTGGCTGACTTACAAGCTTCTGCTGTTATGGAAACTTTAAAATGTCTGGTTATAATTTTTAGTAGCTGTTTAGGTATAAGTCAAATACTGATTTATTTCTTTAAGATATGGATATTAATACATTGAAAAAGTGAAAGCTATCCACCTTTCATATCCACATTTTACTTAAACCCAATGGCAGCTAAACTTAAGTGCAGAGCTATGACACCTCTTTATCTCAGTTGGTTCCAGAAAGAGATTCAGGTTTTAAGAGGCTTTAGGCCTGTACAATATGAGTTTGCAGGGGTGGGTGATTTATTAATACAGTTATAAAACTATGACATACAGTTAGGTTCAGGGCCTTGCAAGGGACCCGTGCAAGTGAGAGTCTCTGAAGTTTATGTTTTATTTAGCCTTATGATAAATCTACTTCTGCTGGTTTCTGTGGATGGAAGAGTAAGATTCCGTCCACTTCAGAATGTACCTTGTTCTTGTCTCACTCCTCATCCCACTCCACTCCCTCAAGTGTAGTATTCAGTTTAATTCCGAAATTCATGTACCCCACTGCTCCTTCTGTAGTTTTCTTAGCTGACAGCCAAGTCAATTCATATCTAGATGTGTCTTAAATAGGCCAATTTCCAGAGAATCACTTTAAATTCAACATGATCTTTACATATTTTGGAGGGATATACTCCATGCATAAAATAGGGGAATATGCTTGGTGATCAAATATTGTTCTTATTTCTGACATCTTTAAGATTAAGGTATAGACATTTATTCATAAATTCTGAGTAGATTATTATCTTGCTTCATAAAAAATTCACATATAAACATTCAATATGAAACTTAGAAAGTATTATGAGTGTGAGAAGTTATATACCATATTTACTAAGTTAAAATTTACTCAAAGGTTCACCGGCTGGCCACTCTGTTCTGTACTAATATTTGGTCATATAATTTCAATTCACTTAACCTTTTTTTTTATTTCATTTTATTTATTGGTGCATTGTAGTTATACATTTTGATAAGCATTAGGGAATCAGAAGCATGCATGTACACATTGCTCATTTAGCCCTCCCTCAAATCCCACCCTATTCCCTCCCCCTTCCCTCCTTTCCATGCTCAGCATAGTGATTGACTCTGATAAGTTTGTGTATTTCCCTCTTCCCCCTCCCATTTCCCTCAGTTAGGTCGCCTTCTTTAATGGGAATGAACTTACCATATGACCCAGCAATACCACTACTAGGCATCTACCCAAAAGAACTGAAACCAATCTACCAGACTAATGCAGGTGTATCTATGTTTATAGCTGCACAATTCACAATTGTCACTTAACCTGTTTTTGTATGATATCTTCTATTGTTATATCTCTTGCCACCCATGTCCCTAAAACCTCACCCACATTTGTAAGCCAGTGACATAAATGCTTGTTTCTGGTGCTCCTGTAAGCATGGATATGCATTTATCATGTTAATAGTCTGACTTCAATTCCTTTGGAAAGATGCCTAGGAGTGGTATAGCTGAATCATGTGGTGGTTCTATCCCTAGTCTTCTGAGAAACCTCCACACTGATCTCCATAGCAGTTACACTAATTTGAAATCCCACCAACAGGATATAAGGGTTCCTACTTCTCCATATCCTCGCCAGCATTTATTATTGTTTGTATTATTGATGATTGCCATTCTAACTGGAGTTAGATGGACTCTCAATGTAGTTTGATTTGCATTTCTCTGATTGCTTATGATGCAATCCCTATTAAAATACCAATGTAATTTTTCACATATCTGGAATAAAACACTACTAAAATTCATATGGAAAAACAGAAGAGCCAAAGCAATTCTCAGCAATAAGAATCATGCTGGATATATCATAATACCTTCTTACAGAGAGATAGTAATAAAAACAGCATGATATTGGCAAAAAAACAGACATATAGGCCAGTGGAACAGAATAGAAGATACAGAAACAAATCCTCATGTTTAGAGCCAGTTGATTTTGACAAAGGTGCCAAAAACATACACTGGAGAAAAGACAGCCTTTTCAACAAATAGTGTTGGGAAAACTGGTGATTCATTTGTAGGAGAATGGAATTAAACCCCAACCTCTCAAGTTGTCCTCTTGAATTGGGTCAACTCAAGATAAAAGACTGAAAAATTAGACCAGAAACTTTGCAATTACTAGAAGAGGGCATAGGACCAACACTTCAACATACAGGCAGTGGTAGAAACTTCCTCAATAAGACCTGCCAAAAGCTTAGGAAATTAAAATGAGAATTAATAAATTCTCATTAAATTAAAAAGCCACTGTGCAGCAGCAGAGGAAACCATCGAGAGTCTAAACAGAAAGCTGACAGAATGGGAGAAAATCTTTGCCAGCTACTCCTCTGATAAAGGACTAATATCTAGTATATACAAAGAACTTCAAAAACTTAACAGTAAAAAAAAAACAACAAATAACCCAATTACAAATGGGCTATTTGTAATTTGTAATAGACACTTCACAAAAGAAGAAATTCAAATGGCCAATAAATGAAGTATCTTCTAATAAGCATTTCTTTTAAAGTATACAAACAGCGGGTACCACTTCTTTATTTTTATAGTCTTTTATTGGTACATTGTGGTCTCACGTCATAATGTAGTTCAGAGTGATAGGGGCATGTATGCACGTAGCATTTGGTGGGCAATAAGAACAAGAAAAAATACTTTGAAGGTGTTCAAAAAAATTTTTTTAATCATAGAATTTGGACTCTAAGGTAGAGAGAAGTTTGATAATGGGGAATCCTCGGAACTGTGAAGGACAGGTTGATTATATGAAGTCTTAACAAAGCAGACAGAGAGTGTCATATTAAAAGGTGACTTTGCTTGGTCATTCTCCCTGAGTCTTTCTGGCAGGAAATGGGATTGGGGCTGGAACAATGAGGAGAAACCTATAAAACATTTCTTGAGGACAGAGCTCATGTTTCACTGAGTGACAATGTGTTAATTGGGCCTGATATAGTGATTCCCTTGTCATGTATCCTCTGTATCAAAAACACCAACACAAAATATTGTATATGCAGTGTACTTTACTGGGCATGTGACATACACCTACACACACACACACACACACACACACACACACAATACGTTAGAGATTTGTAGTCATATTTTTTTGTCTGACATGGGGTAATGCAGGTCTATTGGAAATCATCTGTTATTATGATGTTTACTTCTTTTTTTTGGCGGTACTAGGGATTGAACCCAGGGGCATTCTATCTCCAAGCTACACCCCCAGCCCTATTTTTTATTCTTTATTTTTAAACAGGGTCTCACTAAGTTGCAGAGGGCCTCACTAAGTAGCTGAGCCTGGCTGTGAAGCTTTATCCTCCAGTCTCAGCCTCCCAAGTACTGGGATTTCAAACAGGCACCACCATGCCTGGCTTGATATTTACTTCTTATTCAGAGGATGAAGAAGGTCATGAAGAAAGGTGGCAAATATGTACTTTAATAAATATTTAAGAAATAGAGTTATAAATTATTTTCTTAAAATTCTATTCATTTTTCTTTCCACTCCTAAAATCTGAAGTAGTTGAGTACATAATACATTATCCTCTTCAGAAATGTTAATTGCACAAAATAATACAATGTGTTCTAACAAAAATAAATTTAATTCCACATAATTGGCAAAGGAGAGTTGTCGTTTCAAACTTTTTTAAGTCTTAAAAGATGAAGAAAAATCATTGCTACCATTGTTCCCATTTATATAATTAGAATGGAGTACCTGCTTGGTTATTGTATTAATAGATTGACAGAAATTATTGCTGATGGAAAAACATAATTCTTCAGGTAATTTCTCTTTGTGAGACTCTCTGAAAGCTTCCCTCTAAAGTAAGAGAAGAGTCTGTGAGAAGGATGTTGTCTTCAAGAGGTGAAAGGGCAAGGCTTGGCTGAAACAGACAGAGAAGGGACTGGTGGGGACAGACACAGAGACAGAAGCTGTTGAGATGGCTGTCAATTGCAGAGTTATTTGGCATAACGTGGACAGGGAAAAAATATCTGGTGGGGACATTGACAGGCAACCTTGAAAACATGATTATCCAATACTTGTTGAGAGATAGTTTATTCTGCTTACCTATGAGTGTTTGCATATACAGGAATTTATTTTGTCCAAATAATTAGTTCATTAGGTATGTGAATACTTATGATGTTTATACATGTACATATTTGCAAACATGTATTGAGCAACTATTATATGCATACTCATGTAAGTAATATATTTAAATACACATGGGGCTCATTATTAGTGTTTCCTACACTTTTATATTCTTCTTCTTCTTCTTCTTCTTCTTCTTCTTATTATTATTATTATTTTGTGATACTGGGGAATGAACTCAGGGCCCCATGCATACTAGGCACGTGCTCTACCAGCCCTGTTTTCTGTACTTTTATAATATATTTACACACACACATTTTTTTTTTCGGTACTGGGGATTGAACCCAGGGGCATTCTACCTCTAAGCTACACCCCCAGTCCTATTTTTTATCCTTTATTTTGAAACAGGGTCTCACTAAGTTGTGGAGGGCCTCACCAAGTAGCTGAGGCTGACTGCGAACCCGGATCCTCTGGTCTCAGCCTCCCAAGTACTGGGATTACAAGCGTGCGCCACCACACCCAGCTATATAATTTAAAATATATTTTCCGAGTCAATATGAAAAATAAGCAGTCTCAGTCTCCTGTACTTTTTCCTCTGCTTATTTTTTACATGTTGAAATGCTTAAAGAGGTACATTCATGTATGTGTGTGTATTATATCTATGCATATATATACAATTTGTGTGTGTGTGTGGTACCGGGGATTGAACCCAGGGGCGTTCTACCTCTGTGCTACACCCCTGGCCCTATTTTTTATACTTTATTTTGAAACCGGGTCTCACGAAGTTGCGGAGGGCCTCACTAAGTAGAGAGAGAGAGAGAAAGAGAGAGAGACAGGGAGAGAGAGAGAGAGCTGTGGCTGGCCGCGAACCCGGATCCTCCGTTCTCCGCCTCCCAAAGTACTGGGATTACAAGCGTGCGCCACCACGCCCGGCCCAATTTTTTAAATCTGTCAACACACACTCCCCTTAGATTTAGTCCCCAGTTTAAACATTATGTAAGTGCCATGACTCTCAAATATATTTTTGCAGCTCTGTTACCTGCCTGCAACTCTAGATTTAAATATGTAACTGCCTGTGCCATCTTCACCTTGAAGCTGACTATGAATCACACAGTCATAATAGAAATCTTAACTCTCTTCTCCCTAGCAGCAACTCATTCTTCCCCAGGGTCATCCATTTACATAAAGTAAAATTAGTAAAAGCAACAAAATTCTACAAGATTTATCCTCTTTCTGGCTCCTCATCTTCCTTACCCATCCAACTCCAGCTATAGGATAGTCTTTCTTTTCCTGCCCAAGGGTCTTTATAGTAGCTATTTTAACTTCCTGAAATTTGTCCTTCCTGATTTTACATGCATTGTTTATATTATCAGTTTAGGGCTCAGATTAAATATCATCTCCCAGAGAGACCTCTCATGAGCACCCAATAAAATGCCAGGCTTTGCACACACATCAATCTCATCCTATCAGTTTGAGTTAATTCGCTATAGAGAACTTACACTCTTTGCTTTTTAACTATTTATGCCTGTTTATTATCTGATCACTGTACCTCAAACTCCATGCAAACAGGAACAATGTCAAAACTCTTCTAAGTCAAGTGTTCTATGAATGTTTACTTAAAAATTAATATATATGACAATCTCCAAAAATGGGCAAGTGGCAAAATTAGAAGTTAAGTTTATTTCTATTCTTGAAAAATACCATGACTTTTATGAAACACATTTTATACTTCTGTTCCTATCCACTTAGATAAGCCATTGAGGATGATTTGGAAGATTTATTTTGATTAAAAAAGTGTTACTCATATATTAAATGAAGTAAATAATTATTTCAGTTAACATTTCTGGGTAGCTTGGAAATTGTGGGAAGATTTTGGTTATTGAAAAGGGAATTGAACTGGGAGCAGTGGCACATGCCTCTGATCCTAGTTCTTGAGAGGCTGAAACCGGAGGATCACAGTTTTGAGGCCAGCATGTGATGACTTAGACCCTGTTTCAAAAACTGAAAATAAATAAATAAAAGAGGGCTGGGGGTGTAACTCACAGGTAGAACCCCTCTGGGTCCAATCCCTAGTACCAAAATTTTAATTAATTTAAAAACAGTAAAGGTGTTGGATATAGGAACTTAAAAATATTTTCTACTTTATTATAGGACAGCAATAGGAAATAGGCAGTTAAAATTCAATGTAAACTTACTCTTTGATTAAAATCATGTTTCTTTTTGGAGAAGAATTGCTTTTAGGTGGAACAGAAAACCAGAAAAAAACACTTTTCAAATGATTTATTTTTGCAATCAACTCTTTGTACTGATTGCTTTTTCTATAGTAGACTTCCAAATTGGAAAAGGAAATAGCTTATAATTGGTATATCCAAGGTATATGAACTCCTGAGAGTATGCTGAATTCTGCACACTGAATTAAAGCAAACCTTGTATATCTTTCAGGGCATTAATGTACCTTGTAGTGTTTTCGGTGAAAAGCATTTTTCCCTATGAAAACATGCAAATAAAAGATGTTATATTACTTTTTATATAAAATACAACTCTGAAGAAATTTCTCCATTAGACCTGACAGATATGTGCCATGATCCCTAAATCCCCGGGCTTTTAGGATTGCCCTCTTCTTTGTAATGATAAATAGGTAATCTGGTGGGAAAACATATGAATCACTAGCTTTTAATATAAATTCCTCCCATATAGTAGGATTTCATATTAATTGAAACTAAGGTAAATGATAAATTATTGTTTAATTATTAGATAAATGATGTTTACTTAATATCATTTACCTGTGAAGGTAATAATAAATAAATTGACAATAGCGCAAGGTAGCATTAGATGCATACATGGGAATTAATGGATGGTATCAGATCTAGACCATCCTATACTTTTCTTGAATGTACTTTAAAAAATGCATACATTTAATAAATGAAGGAATTACTTCCATCTACATTATATGCATATGTGAGAATACCAATGTCAATCTCAATACTCTGTACAGGGCAGGGAGGAAGAATGGGGCGGGAGCCAGGGGAGAGCCCGCCAACTGCTGTGTGTATGTATGTCACTCTCACTATGATTTACGTTATGATGTGAGACTATAATGCACCAATAAAAATATATTTAAGAATGCATACATTTTAATTATAAACAGCAAAAGTCACCCTCTCTTAGTTGTTGCAGAAGTTATAGGGGCAGAACACTGAACTCCCAGTGCTGCTGCTATTTACTATGTGCACACTTGCTTCATGGCCTTTGCCTTTTTGGGCTTCAGCTCCCTCACCTGTAAAGTGAGGGGTGAGTCTGTTCTCGTAGGTCTCTGGCAGCTCTAACCTGCTGAGATGGTTTCTTTTTCCATTTTTATTGCATCTCATAAAATGTGGGTCTCTCCATTTTTAGCCTGTCCACATTTCCATTCTAAACCACTCTTTCTCAGGTTCGCTCTTCCATTTCACATGTCTGGAAAAGTTATTATGGATTGGGTTTCCCATCTTCATTCATTTATCCAGATTCTCATCCTCAGAAGTAAACTACAGATCATGGAAATTATGATAGCTTGGATCAGAGACTCCCTGAATACCTCTGAGTCTATGGTCATTTATTTCAGAGAGAATATTGGTGATATAAAGTAGGAGAGCGTGATATCTTTGTCCTTGTGGTTATCGATGTATCTACACATGCTCATCTCTCCCAGAGATACCTAACTAGTCACTTGTAAATGAAGTGTCAGGGCATTTGGAGTTCCCTTTTGAAGTTAAGAGTTGATTGTCACTCTTGGTTATTTCAGCAGACTGCTTTGATTATAAAGGCTATTCTTCAACAAAGGAGAGGTTCATCCGCAAGAAGAGGGGAAAGAAGCTTTTCAGTGTTCATCTATCAGCCTTAAGTCTTATTGGCCTTTCATGTTGGAACTGTTAAGTCTCATTTCTAGATTTTATCCATTCTTTAACCCTACCTACAGACAAACCATAATGATAGCTTGGATCTTTTGAAAATACTCTTTTGGGGGAGAGGATTTTGGGAATTGATTCAGAGTCATAATACCATATAACATGGTAGGTAGTACTGAAATGTTACTTTCATTTTCATGTAGTATGTCTGATCATCATCCAAATGTCAAAGGTCAAGTTGAAAAAAAAAACAATTGCCAATATTTTGATATGAGACCCACATAGCATAGTGAATTTTACAAAAAAAAAAAATGGTGAAAACCAAGCATTTCCAACTTTTGATGGCTACTGTGTTAACTAGCACTGCATGACTGGTAATGAAGTACCAGAGGCTCATTAGACTTTGACTCCATTGCTGACAGAGACATTGACTGGATTTCCAACATTTTGAAGAGTCATATTAATATTTGTTGCTTCTCCAACACACACACACACACACACACACACACACACACACACACACCACACCACACCATTCAGAACTAAGAGGGGAAAAAAAAGGAAAAGTTTCCCCCCTTTTAATCAGGGTCATCTGTGGTTTTGTTTATCTGTTATTAGGATGAGGGGACATGATAGATTTCCTCAACTAAGAGAATCTGTTTTATGAGTTGTGGGGGCAAGAACTTCCAAACAGCATTAGCAAATAATAAATATGATATATCTTTGATGTATTGAATGCCATCAAAGTTTCATGATTATGGATTGAGAATTTATATAGTCTTCAATAGTATGTGGAAGATTGTTCTAAAAACTAGTATAAGCTAAAGTTCATTGTGATATAAGAACAGAAATTTTTGATAAAGAAGAAAAATTTTCAGAAGACTTTAGATATAACAATTCATTATAAAAGAAATACAGTAATTCTGATAGTTTGTTTAAAATAGAAGAAGGTTAAGTAGACTAGCAAAAACTAAATACTGCAACTGAAAGGTGGCAGAAATATCAGCATTTAAGTAGGAATCTGGTTTTCTTATATAGAATAAAATAAACTATTTTTATATTTCGAATAATAGCAAGAGTCTGAATTGACTAATGTGATTATAAAATTAAAATTCTGTGTAATTATTATAATTCATTTATAATATGGTTAAAATTTGACTTTTTTTTTTTTTGCAGTACCGGGGATAGAACCCAGGGGCGTTCTACCTCCACGCTACACCCCCGGCCCTATTTTTTTTTTTATGCTTTATTTTGAAACCGGGTCTCACGTAGTTGCGAAGGGCCTCACTAGGTAGAGAGAGAGACAGGGAGAGAGAGAGAGAGAGAGAGAGAGCTGAAGCTGGCCACGAACCCAGATCCTCCAGTCTCCGCCTCCCAAAGTACTGGGATTACAAGCATGCGCCACCACACCCGGCAAAATTTGACATTTTTAAAAGACTATAATCAAATTATGCCCACTTCATAGATCTCATAAATTAAATAGTATGGAAAATATACTACTAGGTGAGGGGGCGTTACTGTATAGTATTAGGTTGGATGCTAAATTTATGATGTTAGACAATGCATATAAAACACTTGTAATTTTGAAAGGTCTTTTATGGATCAAAAAATTGTAAGAAATTATAGACCTGATAATTCTGAACTTTGAATGATATGTTTTCCAAAGAACAGAAAGAAAAATAACCTTTAAGCTAATCATAGTGAACAATGATAATATTTAATATTTATTGAGTGGTTACATTAGGCTAGGTACTGTGTTAAGTGCTTTACATTAAATTTCTCATTTTATCCTTCTCATAATCTTACAAGGTACATACTGTTATTTTATAGCTTCACATAGGCTCAGGACAATTAAATAACTTGTTCAAGGTCACAGTAAGGGTGGAGCAGAGCCAGGTTCAAGGATGAGACTCTTACTCCCTGATTCTTTTTTTTTTTTCTGCAGTACCAGGGATTGAACACAGGGGCGTTCTACCTCTGAGCTACACCCCCAGCCCTATTTTTTATGCTTTATTTTGAAACTGGGTCTCACGAAGTTGTGGGGGGCCTCAAAGTAGCTGAGGCTGGCCGCGAACCTGCAATCCTCCTGTCTCAGCCTCCCAAGTACTGGGATTACAATCGTGCACCACCACTCCTGGCTCTCCCTGATTCTTAACCACTTATTATTTCACTTTCAACATGCATGTTGGGAGCCCTATTTATTACAGCTGAAAATAGTAGGCATCTTACCTGTGTATCGGTGATCAAAATCAATATAAGTTTAACTACCACATATTAATAATTTAGAGTGGGGGTCTCAAGCTATTCCAGCTAGCATTCTATCTAAAATCCTGACGTGTTATTCTTGATTGCATTTTGAAACCTTTTGAACTTTAATATCTGTCAGGAAACCAAGTCCTATCTGATATAAAGTAGAGCCTACCTCTTTGCTATGCATAGAGATTCTCATTCATTAATGGTTAAACTTCACTTTTTCTAACATAATTCAGAAACAACAGGGAGTGCTAACACAGTTTATCTGAAGTTGACAGATTATCTTTGACCAGAGGCCAAAAAAACAATGTACCCATATGAATGCAGGAGTCTAGACTTTGCCAGTTTAAAATGATCAAATTATGATTAAGGACTTTGAAATTCACAGGATTAAGGCTGAAGTAATTGTCATTTAAGTGAGGAGTAAGTCATTCTCTTATATAAAGTCTGAGATAACTCCTGTGTCATTACTTCCCAAGCATATTGATGCTAATGGCTTTCTGAAGTTGGCAGGGCCCATCTGGATCTTCTCAGTGAACAGACAAGTTTCTGCATATGAGACCATTGTACTCAATAGATTTTCCCTTGACTCATAGCTAAGGAAACTAAGCTGAGACAACAAAAGTCATTTTATTGAAATAGGGCTTGCTTGTAAAATGAATCCTACTTTCCTTTCATAGCTCATAATGTTACTTTAAAGTAATTATCTAGGAGGCATTTAGTTCGCTTATAAAATATGGACTAAACAGCAACTGAACCAGTTTGCAATGTAGATGCAGCCAGTGCTCACAGTGGCAAACCGCGTGGATGCCAAGTATTCTCGAGTCATTAAAATCGTATTCCAATTAGTTCCCAAGTTTATTTGATCTAATACAAATCTTAAACCAAGAAAAAAGAGACCCATTTACTTGCAGGAAGTTTCAAAAAACCAGAGACTAAAATCTCAAAGAAAGATTATGGGCACTTAAAGAAAAGTTTATTTAGATTATATGCCAGCTGGACAAGTCAGATGGCAGAATAGATTTTTTGATATGTAACATAAAGAAAAAGAAAGGAAAAAAAAATCAGTGAAGCACCTGTTTTCTTTCATTGGGCAATACGCTGTCTTAGTTAGCTATACAACCTGAAGTGATTTTATGTTCCAAATCTCCAAAGCTGCAAAGCTTCTGTGAAAACTTAATCCGAAGTATTTGTAAAATAATTGAGGAGGGCTATATTTCAGATAGATTTTAATATAGTGCAAACCATTTTACTATAAATTATGGAGAATTTTAAAGCAAACCAAAAAAGTCAGTATTTAGAAAGAATGGCTCTGCGGCATATTATTTTGCTACATAGATGTGCAATTTTTTTTAATCATGGAACAAAAATGAAAATAAATTTAAACTCGCCTATAATGCCAATTTATTTCTCCAGCCATCACCAACTTGAGCACTTATCCATTCTGAATTTGAAATCAAAATGCTTTGAATGCAGCTTATGAGCCTCTTTGTTTTAGGGAGGGAGAGAACCACTAAAGCAAGCTGAAGAGAAAGAGGAGATAATAGGGCTTGGAAGCAACCTCTTGGCAAAGAGGAACAAGAGCAGTGGAATAATTTAATTGCTCATCAGCTAATTATACGGTATTATAATGTTAATGTGTCTTCATCATGACAATGTAATAGGTATAGATTGAAGCATATGAAAAAGAAAGTGTTGATGCAGTAATTATAAGTAAGAGTGGAGCTGTTAGAGTAATTATAACGCTTCATCGGGTAATTAACGTATTGTTCAACTTGAGATGGGGAACAAAGAGTGAAAAAGTTAAATATTGAAGGACATGCCTTTGACACTCCAGAGATGTCTTTGAGCTTTTGCAGAGAATAGAATATTCTATATTGATACTGTTATTTCCTGGTTCCCTTTTTCATAATTTATTATTTTTCACTCACGTATGCTGTAAGAGAACACAGTAATTTGAGTATGAGATGCTACTGGTAGGTAAATTTTTTATGTAATATGAGCCATGTTGCTGCTATTTCTTTTTAGGTTTTGTCTCATTTTGTGCTCCTCAGGTCATTAAATGAGCTAAAAGCTTTAAAATTAAATTAATTCAAACTGAAATAATGTATGGGAGCACTTCTCTAAACTTAGGATGATGGTAATTATTCGTTGACATATGTTCTCAGAGGTTTGTTTCCCTTTTATTTTAATACCAATGGATGATTTTTTTTTCAGATTCTTTAGCTCAGAAATATCTGTTTACTGTAAAGCCCTCTGAATAGATAATGAAAAACAAAAACAAAAACAGCAACAACTAAACACTGGAACTAATGGTAGGCAGCTACATTTTTGTAACCCATTTCCCAGATTTACTTTTATTTACTTATTTATTTATTTATTTGTTTGTTTGTTTGTTTATTTGTTTGTTTGTTTATTTATTTAGTTTGCAGTACTGGGGATTGAACCCAGGGGTATTCTACCTCCGAGCTATATCCCCAGCCCTATTTTTCATTCTTTACTTTGAAACACGGTCTCAGTACATTGCAGAGGGTCTCACTAAGTAGCTGAGGCTAGCCGCGAACCTGTGATCCTCCTGTCTCAGCCTCCCAAGTACTGGGATTACAAGCATGCGCCATCATGGCCGGCTCAGATTTACTTTTTAAATAATAGCGCACTTACATGCTGCCCTCTTCTAAACATCTGGCATATATTATCACATTCAGTTTCCACCTTTCTTTCTCCAGTTTACAGGTGGGAACACCTTCTAGGACACAGAAGTTAAGTAATGTGGGCAACATCACATATCTCCTCTAAGTGGTAGAACTGGGATTTGAACCAGGAGGTCTGGTATCAGACTGCTAACTCCACTGCTCCCAGCTGTCCAGTCAGGAGCTTGTTAGGAGAGCTGGAAGGTTTCCCCAATTCAGGTTAGAAATGGGTAGCTAAGCAAGATTTAATGAGCTGGTAGGAAAAGGGTAAACAGGGTCTGCACAGACAAAGGAGGAGGCAATTAAGGATGCAGAAGTGCAAGATGGCAAAGAGAGAAGGTCAATCTGGATGCAGCCAAAGGTCTCTAGAGTGACCCAAGGAGAAAATACTGTAATTTTGGAATGCAGTGGGTCACGAACAGCCTGAAGGCCCAAAGGAGAAGTTCACAGAGATGCCCATTAGTTATACCACTGGGAGTATATGGAGTTCCCAGGTGCCTAGGATCCTCACATATAGAAACTATCAGAGAGATTTGGAGGTGAATGACTGACACCCAACAGAGAAATTAGAGACAGCAATGCCTTAGTATTTTTAAACGGTTTTCAAATTAACAAAAAAGGAGACTAAATTCCCTGTTTAAGGTGGTATTTTATTTTGAGATAGCAAGCGGTGAATCCATCAATATTAGTTGTACTTTTATATATTTCTTATTGGAAAATGCATTTTTAAAATTTGTTTTTATGAATGTTTATACCAAAGTGTGTTATGGGGTAAAATGAACCCCATAACTGAGCAAAATTATGCAAGCACTTCCTTTCTTAAAAATCAGTTGGGGGCCGGGTGTGGTGGCGCACACTTGTAATCCCAGTACTTGGGAGGTGGAGACAGGAGGATCTGGGTTCTTGGCCAGCCTCAGCTACTTAGTGAGGCCCTCCACAACTTCCTGAGATCCAGTTTCAAAATAAAGGATAAAAAATAGGGCCGGATAGGGCCGGGGGTGTAGTCCCCAGTACCGTAAAAAAAAAAAAATCAGTTGGGGTTGGGAGGTGAAGAATACTACACAGTTTCAATTTATCAGGTACTGGTCCGTGTTACTTCTCATTAGCAAAAATTAAACTTTAACATAAATTGCTAAACATGAAACATGTTTTAAAGTAAAATTAGAGCAAAATATTCATGATGTAGGTAGTTCTGGCAAAAAAAAAGTTAAACTGATCTGACCTTTGCAGTCTCATTTTCAAACATATGTACAATTGGTATGCATTTTGAAGGTACCTGCTTTCTTATTTTTATGACCTATTTATCTTCTTGAGATTTAGAAAAAATGAACATTAAAAATATTAGTTCTCTTAAATTTGGTAAACTACATACTTCCTTAATTTCCTTGTCATAATTCTCATAGAATGGAAGATGGTTGGGCATGTTTCATTGTGTAAAGATTATTGTAAGACTAAAAATAATTGTAAGGCTGGAGTTGGAATGACATGGATTCTTTCTTGGGGGGATTTGTGGGTGACTTCTTTAAATAGGAGCATGGGCTTTGGAGTCAGAAAAATCCTGTGCTGACTCCATTAACCTCTCTGAACCTTATTTTCCCTATGGTGAGAGAGGTAATAATAATTCCTATTTTGCAAGGTTATTGGGAAATTAGAAATGCATATAAAATGGTTATCACAGAAGCTGGCACATGATAATTGTTCATTTAAAGTTGGCTATGATTATTGCTATTCAGCATAAGAATTACTGAACAATGCTAAGGACTATTTAATAAGAAGTTCTTAAAAGTTTAAAACAAATTCATGAAATTATGTTGTGACTTTTCTTTTATAATATTAATTATAGTTGTCCTCAATATGTAATCAAAGAGGCACCAAGCATTAAAGAAGCAAAAGGCAGTCATGTAATGTACCCTCTTCAAAACCTTTCATAAAAAGTAGAGAATTATGGTTGTCAGAGGTTAGTTTAACTATGTAAGAGGAGAGCTAGTGCCGTTTCTAATTTTTCCAAAAAGGTTTTATAATTCAAAGGTAATGAGTATGAAGTATACCAATAGTGTTCTTTAGAAATTGTTATGGTCCTAACATGTACATATATGAATGAATATATACATAGGTATTTACAATGTGATATGTTATATAAATCATATTTGTGAGGTAAATAATTGAGCAATATAAATAAATAAGCATTTATAATTATGATATAATTATGTATATAATGATATGCTATATAAGTCATTTATATATGTATATGTGTGGATATGTACATATACACATATATGTACATTTATAATTGCTCGTTTATTTATCCCACAAGAATGTACTGAACACTCACTAATTTCCTTTGAAAGGTATTTGGGATTTAAAGTGATTCCTTTTTATTTCCTCTGCTAGACCAAATGTCATGAAAGCAGAAATTATTTCATTTTTATATTCTCCAAAAATTAGCACAGTACTTGGAAAATAATAACTACCTAAATATGTATTTACTAAATAAATGGGCAAATAAATGAACTTTTTTTGGAGATAAAATGCTTAAGAAGGATATTGACCATTTAAATTTCTACAATTCACAAACCACTGATTTGATAGAAGCTTTAAGTTTCTTTCCCTAAACAAATCTATACAATAATAGTTAACAATAAACACACACATATGGTTTGTTTGTTTGCCATGCTGGGAATTGAGCCCAGGGCCTTATGCTTGCTAGGGAAGCACTCTACCGCTGAGCTACATCGCCAGCTATATTTATATTACATTTAATTTTACTTTTCTTCCACTCTCTAGATCATTCTCCAAACAAAACATTCATGTCTAGTGAAATAAGGAAAATGCTAAAGAGGGGTTATTTACTTGAATAACTGAGAGCACAGAGTATTCATCTATGGCTGTGGCTCTCTTTCCCCCTTTTTTTTAAATTTAATTTGAGCAATGTCATCCATAAATGAAAGAAAATTGGTCTTCTTTGTAAGTTTAAGTTCATGGTTTTTTGTAATGGTGCAGGTAGAAGAAGTCTTAACCCTTTAATGACCAGAAAAGTCTATTTTTATTTTCTTTATGGAAGAGGAAAACAGTGGATTCCTGAACAACTCCAAATTGTTGATGATCAGGTAGAGATATTTTGAACCCATACTTCGTACCCTTGTTCTCATCACCACAGTCACACATTTTCCTGGTAGCCATGGGAACTTGGTAAAGGTAGAGAACAGCTGGACACCATAATTATAGGAAAAGCCTGGAGAAACCTAAATGCAGGGCCATATTTGACTGAAATTATAAAATTATTAAATTCTGATTATTGAGTTCAATTAATCATCAAGTCCCTATGTGGTAAAAAACATATCTAGCTTTTTCTTCTTATATCTTTCTATGAAGGAAAGATAATTCCTTCTAAACCAATAATTCAAACATAATGGATTATATTCTATATTTACATTATTTTTTAAAGGAAGCATATAATTCTCCACATTTTCCAAAAGAGGTATCAAAAGTATATATGTATATTTGAAAGAAAAATTCTCCCATATTAGTATACGTATCATCATTTTGAAAACAAAGTATGGAATAGGAGTACTTTAAAGATATACATCCCTAAAGAATAATGCTTTTCTACAAAATAGTTGAATACAATGGCTGTTTTTTCCAAAATCTCTGGGATACTGAAAGCCATTCTCTGAGGTGGTACCCTTTGAATCAACATCTTAGAAAAAATTTCATCTCACCCCTTGATGCCCTTCTCAACTTTGTTGGTTGGGCTGGGTATTTTTATCCAGATTAGAATTTCAAGTAGGTATTTCCACTCCATGTGATTTTACTTTTTCTTCCTTTCCCTGACTTAGAAAAGTTTACAATTCCCACAGAATCGATCCATGTAAGAGGCTGGTATAAAAAAATTAAAGACATAGTTGTCAACATAAGGATGCTAATATTTGTCCAACTATTAAAGCCTGTGGCATTTCTCTCTGCTCATTTGCAATGGAAGATCCAATGTGTCCACTTTAACTCACTTGGGGACAAATTCTGAATGTTATTGGCAACAGCATTACTTACATCTTGACTATATGTCAACTAAGTACTTTTTATACAGTTTAGAATGCACTATAATGCACATGCACAAATGGTTAAAAATAATAATTTTGTTGGTGTTTTTGTTGCCTTTTTTTCTGACTCTCATATCAGTTTGTTGCCTCTCTTAGACTAACCCCCCTTTCATATCTGTAATCTCCCAGATGCGTTCACGTTCAGTTACCTGATAGGTTAAATTTTAGACAGAGCAACGCTCCCTGTTATTCTTAGCACTTGCAAGCTTGAAGACAGAAAACCGCCAGGCTGGGGACCAACCTCCACCTCTGCACTTTGCTGATTCTTCCCAAGTGAAATGGGTCTTTTGATTAAACAGCAACAAATCTAAAACCAAAAGAAAAACAAAAAGCAACAACAAGATAAATCCTTAAGATTGTTTCTGATTAAAAGCTAATTTTAATGAAAATGGAAAGGAAAATCATGGTTGCTAAATGACAACATTGTAACCCCTATTTCTTCTGTCTTGAAATAGCCCCCAAGTAATTCTTGATCATTTAAACCTTACTGATAAAAATCTAAGCATCTCTATTTTCTCTAGTATTTATATTTCAGTTTAAGGACATTTGGATTAATAATGGAGTTATTTTGTCTCTCATCCATGTATTTTTAGAAAATCATAATGTTCAATCAAGGGGTAGTCAGTGGTAGATTTTTTAAAGAATATAAATTTATGTGGCATATAAGCATAATAATACATTTTATTCATCCATAATTTGTACTATCTCTCTATAGTTCCAGAGGGTTTGGTATAATTTTGTGCATGTAACGGTTGCTAGTATATGCTTTCTATATAAAGCGTGGTAAAAAAAATGTACTCTTTTCTCATCAGAAATAGATACAGCTTTCATGTTGCCCATAACAAGGAATTGAATTTATATTAAACTATTATCAGGGTGTTTTTATGCAAGTTGCAACTGGGGACATTCTTACAGTTCAGGAAGTAAAAACTTTTGAAAAGGATCCAATAGGGTCAGTAGGATAATTTTCTTCTCTATCTGTACCTCAAGTAGATAGTGATGAAGTTGATATTGGAGACTCAGTCCATATTAATTTTGTCAGATATGAAGATTTATTATATTAATTAATTATTAGTAAATGATAGAAATTTTGCTTAAGTAATAAGTAAGAAATTGATATATCTGGAATATATATATATCTGTATATATGTATCCCAGATAGGGTACATATTTATAATCACTAGGGAATGTTCTCTTTCCATCCATATGAAGGCAAAAGTATGATAATCAAACCACTTTTTAGGATCAGTTCAATTTGGCAATTTATTATATGCCTGCTTGGGTCAGGTATTCTACTAGGAGTGGGGATAAGATGAACACTTATTCTTTGAAGTATTTATTGTACTCACTGAGTATATGCTATATGCCAGGGCTATTAGATGCTAAGATACAGCACTGAAAAAAAAAACAATGTCTTGACCCTCAAGTATCTTACATGCTTGTAGAGAAAAGTACAATAACAATTTATCTAACCTCAAAGACATTTTTGGCTAATAGAAGAGAATGGCAAGCATAAAAATAAAAACATCACAGTGTGATATGAGCAATGAGTGAAATGTACGTATGTTATGGCATTACGAAGGAGGAGGGAGAGAAGATGGATCCCATATGGAGATAACAGTAGAGTATTTGTAGGGTGATGATACCTGATCTGTGGGTACTAAAGGATGAACAGTTTGCAGGGGAATGGGACTAGTTGAAAGTGGTGGAGGGAAGAAACATCTTAGGGAGGACAAACACAGGCAAAGTCATAGACTTTATTTATTTATTTATTTATTTATTTATTTATTTATTTATTTTTGTGGTACTGGAGATTGAACTCTGGGGCATTCTACCTCCGAGCTCCACCCCCAGCCCTATTTTTTATTCTTTATTTTGAAACAGGGTCTCACTGAGTTGCGGAGGGCCTCACTAAGTAGCTGAGGCTGGCTGTGAACCCGGATCCTCTGGTCTCAGCCTCCCAAGTACTGGGATTACAAGCGTGCGCCACCACGCCCTGCTAGTCATAGCCTTTTAAAGCAGCATGGCAGGTACAATTCACTTCTGTTTGTCATTAATGTGTATTTAGTTCCAGAGGTTTAGGCTACACAGAGGAATCAGGGAAGAAGTTATACATAAGTGGTATAAAAATATTCAAAGGGCATAGACTTTGTTCTATAGGAATTAGGGAGCTATTCATGGATTTAAGAAAAAGGTTGACATGGTCAGGTTAGAATTTTAGAATTTATCATTCTTTGAACAGTTGTTGCTCAGAGGAGAATTGAGTTAATTTATGCTTTCTGAAGTATGAGTCTCAGCGGGCATGGTGGCGCATACCTGTAATACCAGTACTTGGGAGGTTGAGACAAGATCATAGATTCCAGACCAGCCTCAGCAACTTAGAGAGACCCTGTTTCAAAAAAATAAATAAAATGCTGGGCTGTAGCTTATAAATAGAATGCCCCTGGGTTCAATCCCTGTTATGAAAAATATAAACTACAAGTCTTTGAATGAACATTTGACAATACCTTTATCTACATTATCTAATATATTTTTCTACTACTGGTCAGTAGGAAATATTGGGTAAGAAAGGAATGTAAAATAACATCGTTTTCATGAAATCATTCATTAAAACTTCAGCACAAGCCTGAATTTTTTTAAAAAAAGTGAAAATTTACTTAGTTCAGGGAAAATAATCCTATTGGCATAGCATTTTTGTACTGGACTCATATCTATTTCTTCAGGTCAACTGAGAAAAATCAATAGATCATTTTGAAGTCATTTATATTTATATGATTCCAGTAGTGATTATGAAATAAGAAAAATAGACACTAGCATACACTAGCATATTGATAATATTGATAATGATAATATTGATAAAAATCAAACATTGATTAAAATCCCCCTCTTTTGTCTATTTACCTCCATACCCAATATGACTTAGTTTACCTAATTCCATTATCTACTATAAATGAAAACTTGCCTATAGTTTTACTCACTTTCTTTCTTTTTTAAAGGAAATGTGTAATGTACATTACACTGATCACCCTGATTTTATTTCCCCATCAGTCATTGTGTCTAAAAAATATCTGAATGTCTAAAGAAAATCACAACCATTATACCTTTCTGATCCCTTGTAGAATAAGAAAATAGAGATAACCGTCAAAATGTCAGCTTATGAAGCCATATTGATTCAGGAGATATTTATTTCTCTTCTGTATATTGTGTCCATTAGAATAGCCTAATAGTCCAAAGCAGAATTAATTGTCTGCCTTGCTCCAGAGCTGTCATAAAGTAGAAAACAGAATAAAAAGCAAGTGTAGGAGAAACCAGCCGAAATGCATAATTGATATTTCCTACAGAGAAGTCTGTCTGGAGGGACATGTAAAAGTGAGAAGAAAGAGAGTTTGGGAAGCTGACACAAAGGATTTCTTTAATATGTGGGTAATTATCTTTATTGAGTACATAATCAGTGGGAAGTAGGCTATCTTCAGACGAGGCCAGTGGTTTGTCAGCTCATAACCCCTAATGGCTTTAAGAGACCAGAAATCAGATTTCATGCCTGCATGTCATTAAATCCACAATTGTTTAAATGATTTTGGTTTCTTTTATAGTTAAATGAGGGAACACAATGATTCCTTATTGATTAGGATGTATTGAGATCCCTTTGAATAATTTTTGTAGCATTAAGTACTTTCCTTCTATTATTTCATTATGGAAACTTCACAGTCTCATTTGGTATTAATATCCCCATCTTACACATGAGTAAACTCAAGCTCAGAGATGCTAAATAATTTACTAAAGATCAAATAGCTAATAAGTGGCAGAGCTGATATTAAATTAAACTAAGGTCTCCATGACCTTAAAGCCTGTATTTTTTAACTACTACTATGTAGTTTTAGCTACTGTATTTTTAGACTACTACTATGACCTTCATGTTATTGTTCTGTTATTAGTGCTGGTAATACCCATGTTGCAAATGTTTGCACAATTCTTGCCATTTCCTGGACCAAAATTGAAATGACATAATTTAATTTTACAACAGAGTTAATTTAGAAAATTTAAAAACTATAATGCAAGGGTTACACAATTTGGGGTATATATTTTGATATAAATCTTAGGCAAGATTTGGGCTTTTTATATCTTTACGTGTAGGCTCCTTAAAAAATACATAGGGAAATTTTGTTCTTAATTGTTTACCATCAATTTTAATTCTCTGACATGATATTATTCTGGTTGCCCTGAGCTGCCTTACTGAATTTAATAAAATATTACTTAGTGGTACTAATGATGAACCATCTACTAGCCAGTTTCTACTCGAGATGTCAGGCGTCCTCCACTATCGCCATTAAAGAAGTAATCTTGACATCGCTAATATACTTTTAAAATTTTCCGTCTAAATATGTACAAAGACTAGATAAGAGATTTGGGCATACACATCAGTCCCCTAACATTATTGAAAATTTCCGAGTAGAGTGAAATGAAACTTTTTTGTATTTTGATGAGCACCATTTCCTTCTACCATTTATTTAGTTTTAAAGCCATGATGGAAAGAGCCACCAAATGAGAAGACTCATAGTTACTCAGTATAATTTCCCAGTATCCTATCAACTCTCAAATGAAAGTAAAATTATTCCCTCTTGCTCTGAGGTGTTTTTCTTTTTTGTTTTGTTTTGTCTCTTTTTTGTTTGTTTGTTTTTTTGTGGTGCTAGGGATCAAACCCAGGGACTTGTGCATCCCCAGCTAATTTACATCCCCAACCCATTTTTTATTGGTCATTTTTCTTTCATTTTTTCGACTTTTATTTACTGAGAAAATCAACAACTCCCCTCCTATCTTAACATATTTTCAGTCCCATAGGAATATTTCTTCCTGGTATTTCATATTTCAGAAGTCACTTTCTAATCAATTTATATCCTTATCTCTAAACTCATTAAAAATCATCTCTTTATTGGAACATGTAGAATGCAAATGACATTCTTCACAGAACTAAAAAAAATCTAAAATTTATATAGAAACTCTCACACACACACACACACACACACACACACACAAGCCATCTTCCCCAAAAGAACAAACCAGGAGGTATTATGCTACATGATTCTATAACATATTCGAAATTGGTAGGGGTAGGGATAGAAACGACTCCACCTCCAATTACATGCTACTAGATAAAAACTCTCCTATCCATTTTTTATTTTCAATAAAAAAATGTAATTTTCTCTAAAGACTATTTTATGAAAGTTATGTCTATATCTAAATATTCCATCTGGTGTAACACTAATGCTTAAGCATATACTTAAGAAGTGGTGAAGGTGTTATAGTAAACTCTTCTCTTTTCAGATTTGTTTGAATATAAACTATGAAGCTATGCAATTTTTGCACCACCTAATGCTAATTTCAAGCATGTGCTGGTCTATTGTCGATTCTTATTCAAACAGCTTGCTAAAATGTTGTCTTAAAGTTATGACACTACTGAATATACATATTTTATTTGCAATTTTAACATATGAAAATAAACAGTTTCAGTGCTAATGTTAGAAAAAAAATTACTGCCTTGCGATATCCAGTTATTTCCTCTTTTCAAATGTTCAGTAAATGTGGAATAAAATAAATTTTGTTATTATTCAAGAATGTGGATTTTTAAAAATCATAATCAGCAGAACCCATATATGGCAATTCCATATCGCTTTCTAACATCTTGAGTTTATTAGTGGGAAATTTAATTCATGCTAATCAGCCCGAGGCAAAAGAAGTGGGACATTAAGTCGACACATACATTTGATGTTTTGTCAGTATTTCTCAGTTTGCATTAGTACCACAACCTAGCAACCCAGAAAAAACACACAGATCTTCAATGTCACTTCCAATTACCACATTACTGCAAATCGCTCTAACTTACTAAAAAGCCAGCCATGACTCATTATCTTCTTGGTTTTATCTGAGAAGGCATGTAGCAACACTACATATGAAACTGCATGTCTGAAAATTCTGTACTTTCATGATGGGCCTGATTCTTGATTCACAGCCTATTTTCTAAAATGACACTTAGCGATATCAATGTGCTCTATAGAGTTATTCTTGCCCAGGCTCAAAGGAGGCCCCAAGAGATAGTCAAGGTGCTTGCTGGCTTTTCAGGTTCCCTCTTAATTCCTTCTCTATGATCACCAGGGATTACAGCAGGAAAAAAGGTTAGTTAATAGAGAAGTTGCCTAATAATCTTTGCCATCAACTTCCTTTTCTTTAAGCCTTTTCTGTTCTATAATTTAATATTAAGCACAGCATCAGAAAACAACTTCCTCCAAAATTTTGTGATACATACATTCAAACACTGTTTTCTAAAGAACAGTGGCTTCCATGTATGATCCATAAAGAGGGTGGCCATTTAATTTTCTTATCAAACTGGGACACTTCTGAACGTGAAAGAGGTCACTATTAGTAATCATACCATTAAAACAGGTATAAACTGAGACCATATCTGTCAAACCTGGGAGCCTTGTCACCCTGTCACGGACTGCCCAAGGAGATGATCATTTGGTGGGATTGTTTACAAAACTGGGTTCCTGGAGCCCAACTGCTGAGCCAGAACCTTTGGGTCCTTGGCCCAGATTTCTGCATTTTTAAGTCTTTCCAGGTGATTCTTGAGTATATTAAACAAATAATAGCAGCAGGCATTATATGATGATTAACATGTACCAGACACTCTTGTAATTTCTGATATATTTTACTCCTTGTGTCCTCATAACCACTACCACAGAATGATGCACTGATGTATGAGATATTCAAATATGAAAAGCACACGTGGCTACTTGGAAACATTTGGGTGATTGGTCAGAGGATTTATACTTAGCCAAAGAATTTGGCACCCTGAAGGATACCAAGATAAGTCAGTTATCTGAGATCTTAGAAAGGAATTAACAAGCTGAAAGTCCTTAGTAAAGAGGTGACATTTACTTGGGTTTTAAAAATCAAAGTTTTATGGACAAAGAATTGCCAGAGAAATAGGATGGGTATAATCATGGAATCATCAAGATATCTATCAGGTCTGAGAAAAGTAGGAAATTTCATGTGGCAGGGGCAAGGTGTCTGGTAAGTGTTTGCAAGGTGATTAGAATGGTAGGCTAGGGTTAAATGAGAAAGGATTAGCATGGGGGCATGCCCTCCCCTTTGCTCTCCAGGATCTACTCAGTACTCAGAATCTTCCAGCTACTGGTCCTCATTCAGACTGTCCATTCCTGCAACTCTCGCCCAGGGGTTTTGTCTCCGGGAACCTGCTCTGTCTATAGACAGTACAGTCAGAAATTCTAGAGAATGAATATCCCTCAAGGATAGCTCACAAACCAATAATTGAACTCCTTGGATTAACATCCCAGTTCCCTTGGACACTGTGCTAAATAGCTTTGAGGTACATATTCCACAAAGGCCCTCAGAGAGGTCCAGCAGGAGTCAGCAAATGTAACTAGGTTGATAATACACTCTGTCACTGCTTTCTCATTCCTTACATTTTCCCATTCTTTTGTCCTGGAATCTCCTCACCAAAAATTGATTTGTGCTTGGATCTTTGATTCAGGGTTGTCTTCTAGAAGAACCCAAACTAAGATAACATTATCTTGGCCAGGCGTGGTGGCGCACGCTTGTAATCCCAGTACTTTGGGAGGTGGAGACTGGAGAATCTGGGTTCCTGGCCAGCCTCAGCTCGCTCTCTCTCTCTCTCTCTCTCTCTCTCTCTCCCTGTCTCTCTCTCTCTCTACTTAGTGAGGCCCTCCGCAACTTCGTGAGACCCGGTTTCAAAATAAATGATAAAAAATAGGGCCGGGGGTGTAGCGCGGAAGTAGAAACCCCTGGGTTCAATCCCCGGTACCACACACAAAAAAAAAAAAGATAACATTATCTCCTAGGAAAATAATTTTGATTTTATCTGATTGCTTACTAAATAAATCAACTGTCCACTAAAGAAATGTTAACCAAGAGAATGAGGAACTTTCTACTGCAGCCAGAAAAAGAGTAGATAGGGGAGAAATGGTAGTAAGGAAATGAGCTAGTTAGAGGAGTGTTGTAAGGTCTGTTAGAAAAGGCCTGGGCACAGGTAATGAAATAGGAAACGGAGAAATAAGAGGCTGCTTTTGAAGTAGCCTTGATAAAATTACATGATTGATTGGTTGTGGGTAGAAGACAGAGGAAGTGATTTGTATGAAACAATGAGCAAATGGAAATCATGAACTTGGCAAACTCAGTAGAAAGTACCCAGCGCTATCACCTACAATCCTGATGCATGCTGTGCTTTGAACAAACTCATTGAGTTCTACTTGTATGAAATGTTCACATCCTACTATAATGGCAACACTGGATGGTGCCATTCACCAAAACCCTATGTGGCAGTGTAGATTAAAGTGGGGAATACAAAAGGCGAACCAGAAGGCTTATTGGAGGGAGAATTGTAGAATTTTATTTAAAAATGTGTCACATTATTTCATATAGGATACAGATTAAACATGAGGTTTAAATATATAAGTGAGCGTTAAATCTCTAGGTGAACGGAAAAAATGTTGAGACTCCTCGATGAAGCTTAAGAAGTATAAATGCAGATTAAAAAAATAATAGACTTCAAGCAATCCTTCGGAAGACTGTATGTGAGCTGAATGCATCTAAATCAAGTCTGCATTCTTGTCTTTTAAAATCTGTAACCCAGATATTGTAAATTGTAGAGAGCAGGATATCATAATGAATATTCAGAACTTATCTCTTTGTGCATGCTGATTGCCTTAGGAAGTTAAACCCCAAATACAATCTCAACTCGTTTCTTAAATGTTACTTTTAGAAAATTTTACACAGATATCCAGCTCCTTATAATTTGAACAGTAGGAGTTTGTTATGTTTGGGTGTTACTCGGGGCTTCTAAATATGAGTTCAGGAAGCTTCCAGTGTTATCATGTTCTAGAATGTTCCTCTCCCACCTACTTTCTGCAATGAAATTTCATGTTTAGACATAAATTCTTTTGGGTTAAGGCTGCTTGGCCTGATGTAAAAGTGAATGCTCTTATGAGGGCTCACTACCAAAAAAGAAGAAAAGAAAGCATAGAAAACTTGAGTATGTTGTGAATTTGATGGGTGGAAAAGGGCAGGAAGGGCATAATTTAGGGAGGTTGAGAGAACTACTGGGAAGCTGTTTCACAATTTTGCTTAATGCCTTCTCTCTGTGCAGTCTTTTAGCTGTAATGCACAGTAGCTCTTAAAATAGTGGTGGCCAGCCCTTGAAACCAGCTGTGTCCCCTGCCTAGAATGGCAAACAAAACAAAAAAATTTCAGTAATTTATTAAAACCAACTGAGAAGGCTTTTAATCCAGTTTCCAGTGAATCCTTTATGAGAAAAAAATTGTGACTGGAATGTAAAAGTCAGGGCTCTTTCCACAAAGTTTAGGGGAAAGGAATAATAATTATCCGTGTGCCATTAACCATTGCCAGGTGGGGACCTTTACAAGAAGGTAAAACCTAGTATGCCAACATAGTCTCTTTTAATAGAATGAGTTGGTTTTGGTTGTGGACAGATTTTGGAAAGGTTTGACTTAGCCACTTCCTCAGTTCAAGGACTTTTGGGAGTTAAAGAATTCAGAGGAAGCCGGGCATGGTGGCGCACGCTTGTAATCCCAGTACTTTGGGAGACTGGAGGATCCGGGTTCGTGGCCAGCCTCAGCTCTCCCTCTCTCTCTCTCTCTCTCTCTCTCTCTCTGTCTCTCTGTCTCTCTCTCCTTAGTGAGGCCCTCCGCAACTTCGTGAGACCCGGTTTCAAAATAAAGTATAAAAAAATAGGGCCAGGGGTGTAGTGCGGAGGTAGAACGCCCCTGGGTTCAATCCCCAGTACCGCAAAAAAAAAAAAAAAGAATTCAGAGGGATCAAACTTGCCAGACCTCTGGTGTGTCATAAGATTGTACTCTTCTTAATGATGTGACAGGGCATCACAGAACATACAGAAGTCAGATGAAAAAGAAATCGGGGCATTGTTCATTAGATGGAGGAAGTGTTGGTTAGCTCACTGACAGAGTCTGGAGTTGTTGTCTGCCAGTTGCTAGACAACAACTGGTAAGTTTCTTCATTTTCTGTTGCCCAGTTTTCCAAATCTCAGAGCTTTTCTACATTTTAAAAAATTCTTTTAGGGCAAGGAGTGGTGGTGCACCCTCAGTAACTTAGTGAGACACTGTGTCAGTGTAAAAAAATGAAATAGGGCTGAAGTTTTAGCTCAGAGGTAGAACACACCTCAGTTCAATCCCCAGGGCCACAAATAAATAAATCCCCAGCACCATAAATAAATAAATAAATATAAATAAATAAATAACAGATAAATAAAATAAGACTCATGGTGTAGCTTAAAGGTAGACATCCCTGGGTTCAATCTCCAGTACCATAACAAAGAAGAAAAGAATTATTTCAGTATACTTTTCTAGATTTTGATGTTTGCAATACCTGTGTCTACTCCCCGTACCTGCTCTCAGAATATAATTTTCAGTACGCTCCATGGTTTTGAAACTTTTAGGTCAATTCACATGACTTACATGCAAGAAAAATGATTTAAAATTTTAAAATAGAAAGGAAGTCCAAGCTAAAATATGGACTGTAGTCCCCAAGAAAGAGAACTCCTGCAATCCTTAGAAGAGTTATACAAATCTCAAATTAATCCAGATCTTTTCTGGCCAATGTTTGTAACTATCACTAGCAAATTGTGTTCTCCTTTTTGGCAACTGAGAAATGGTAGTGAATCATCTAGAGAGAGAGAAACCATAGCCAAGGAGTTGGAATGGAGGCATGTCACACTGACTCATGTTTTCAAACATTCTCCAGATTCCTAATTCTCCACATTCTTATTGAATTAAAGAACTGACCATGATGAACACTGTGCTTGTATCTGCTGCCATTGTCCTAAAAAAACAAAATTAATTAGCTTTTGGACTCGATCTTGTATAACAGTGAAAATCTATAGTTAAAAAGCTAAACGCTTAACATAATGTTCTCTAGGTCCATCCATTTCCCTGCAGATGACATAATTTTGTTCTTCCTTATGGTTGAGTAGAATTCCATTGTGTGTGTATATTCCATAATTTTGTAATCCATTCATCTGTTGATGGACACTTGGGTTAATTCCATAATTTGGCTATTATAAATTATGCTGCTATAAACATGGATATGCATGTATTAATATAATATTCTGATTTCAGTCCCTTTGGAAAGATAACCAGGAGTGGTATAGCTGGATCATATGGTGGTTCCATTCCCAGTTTTCCAAGAATCTCCATACTGATCTCCATAGTGGCTGCACTAATTTGCAATCCCACCAACAATGTAGAAGAGTTTCTATTTCCCCACATCCTTGCCAGCATGTTTTATTGTTTGACTTCTTGATGATTGTCATTCTAATTGGGGTTAGATGCAATCTCAGTGTAGTTTTGATTTGCATCTCCCTGATTGCTAATGATATTGAACATTTTTTATATATGTATTGACCATTTGCTTTTCTTCTTTTGTGAAGTATCTATTTAGTTCAATTGCCCATTTCTGGATTGGGATATTATTTTTTTAGTGTTAAGTCTTTTGTAATTTTTGTATTCTAGGTATTAGTCCTCTATCAGAGGAATAGATGGCAAAGATCTTCTCCCACTCTGTAGGCTCTCTCTTTAGACTCTAGATGGTTTCTTTTGATGAGCAGAAATTTTTAGTTTAATACCATCCCATTTATTAATTCTTATTTCAATTTCCTGAGCTTTGGGGGCCTTATTGGGGAAGTTTCTACCTGTGCCTATATGTTAGAGTGTTGGACCTATGCCCTCCTCTAGTAATTTCAAAGTCTCTGGCCTAATTTTCAGGTCTTTGATTCATCTTGAGTTGACTATTGTGCATGGTGAGAGGTAGGGTTTTCATTTCATTTTTTTTACAAATGGATAACCAGTTTTCCCACCATTTGTTGAAAAGGCTGTCTTTTCTCCAGTATATATTAAGTGAGATTAGCCAGTCCCAGCAAATGAAGGGTCATATATTTTCCCTCATATGCAGAAGCTAGGGAGTAATTGGTATATAAGAGGAACTTTAGATAATGGAGAAGAAACTCCAGTGGAAAGAGGGGGTGGTTTTGGGGAGGGAGCAGGGGAGAGGTCAAATTAATGAAGGAAACACTTCCACTGACATTATGTTAACATTATTTATGTATGTGAGAATACCAATGCCAATCTCAATATTTTGTAAGGGGAAGTGGAGAGTGGGGAGGGAGCCTGGGGAAAACTTGCCAAGTGCTGTGTGCATGTATATAACAATCACTATGAACTACATTACGATGTAAGATTATAATGTACCAATAAAAGTATAAAAAAGCAAAATACCTAACCTCTCTCCCTTCTTTGAAATTAAAAATAAATACCTCGTTTGGTTTATGCACCGTTGAATATCTGATATTATGACTCACCACTAAAAAACCCTAAAATGAGCTGGTCTCAGTGACAACAAACTATAAATCCAACTATAATTATATTCCAACTATAATTTGGGAGGCTAAGACAGGAGGATTGCAGGTGCAAGGCCAGCATGGTAACTTAGTAAGACCATGTTTCAAAATAAAAAAATAAATAGGATTGGGGAGTAGCTCAGAGACAGAATGCTGCTAGGTTCAATTTCCAGTATGAAAAAAAACAAAAACAAACAACAACAACAAAAATTCTAAAATGTTACTATAATGATAGGTATAGATGCATGAATATTTATAATGTCTTACCAACATTGTGTTTTCCATCATTAAATTTAATCAAAGGTTTAAAATATGTTTATATTCCTCTATTCCTGATGCTATTCATAATTAACCTCAGTTTATAAATGAAAGAAACTCAGGCTTAGAATATTAAATGGTGCAAATATTACCTCCAATTTATAGGTGAATAAACTAGGCATAATACTCATATTGCATATATGCAGTATATGTTAATGCATGGTTTGAAATCGCAAATGGGAAGAATTATCATCAGTATCAATTCATTATTGTTAGTATCAATTCAATATTACAACATCAAATAGTGTGTTAAATGAAAATGAATATTTTTCTTGTTTTAATGGATGCAACTTTCTTTGAAAATTTTATTTTGTAAAACAGTATGAAGACTTGGTAATATGCCTACTTGTGTTGAAGCAGAGGTTACATTTGAAAATCATTCTCTGATAGACTAGCAGATATTTCTTAAGTAATCTTAATTTCAGCCATCATCATATGTTACATATGAATAATTAATGTAAACATGTAAGTCAAACAATAGGGAAAATATGTTTCAACATTCTAAGAGGAGGATAATATTTAGTTGTGAAAGGCTGCATTCACCATTTAGTGCCATATACATCAATTTTTAATATTTGCTACCTAGAAATTTTTTGTACATTTTAAATTGTGTTTATAATAATTCACTATTAATATCTCTGCTAATAAATAGATTTGAAATTTATTTTCCTATGCTAAGATTTATTTTTAATATGAGAATATACTCATCTGATAATTCAGTATTTTTTCCACAAATAGTTATAGAGGGTCTGATGTCTATGCATTAAAAAATTGTGCTGTGCATTAAAAAGATAGATACTCTGTTTATTGATTTAAATTAAAAACATCAAGACAACTTTCCAATGCTAAATTTTAAACTCAAACATTTTAAAGCCTTCTCTTTTTGCTTGTCCTTGAGGTTTTTTTCCATCACCACATTTTTACCTTAGGACTATTTCTTTTGGGGGGCTTACATATCCATTTACTATTAATACTAATATTTGTATAGTGACACACAGTTTTTGAAGTACTTACACGTCTATTATTTATTTTGTTCTCCCTTGAAACTTTATGAGAGAAGCAGGTCAGCTATTCTTATCTTACTCTTACAAACAAAAGAACAGATTGATGTTCAAAGAGATTTTCCCCCAAACACACAAGATGTAGCAAATTGAACACACTTCATTGTTTAGGGTGGCCCTTCAGCATAGTATAGCTCTAATTAAGTTTCGACTAAAAGAAGAGTTTATATGAACTATGGCTTTTCCTTTAGCATAGGGAGACTTGTTTTTTTGTTTTGTGTTGTTGTTTTGGGTGCTGGGAATTGAACCTAGGGTGGAGGATTCTACCTCTGAGCAATAACCCTAGCCCTCTTTTACTTTTTATTTTGAAACAGGGTTTTGCTAAATTGCTGAGGGTCTCTTAAATTGCTGAGACTGGCCTCAAACCTGCAATCTTCCTGTCTCAGCCTCCCAAGAACTGAGAATATAGGCGTGTCCCCTTAGGCCTGGCAGCATAGGGGGTCTTCTGAACATGACTCATGACTTATCCTAGGAAAGAGAGAGGAAAATGAGTATATTGACCAGTTGTCATCTTGAATGTTTTTCCCCCCTCAGGGAAACTCTGACACAAATTGAGACCTTCTTCATTGGCAAAAATATTAAGATTTATGAAACAATTAATGCAACAGATTTAGAACTACAATTGGGTGATTTTGTCTCATGGATAAAAGAAAACAACCCTGCAGGTTCAAATGAACTCTCCCCATTTTCTGGTGGGCAAGGGAATTTATCTGCATTTACCAGGAGTGCTTTTGAGGGTCGGCCTTTGAGAAAACTGTTTCTCTTTAGACAAAACTTTCTACTTGTCTTTGTAAGTCCTCCATAAATCCAGACACCTGTAAGGTACAATGAATGAAAACATTTTAGATTTCATTTCTTGATTGTTAAAAAAGTATAATATATTACAATGTGTTTTTGTTAAAAGCGAGATATTTGTCTATAAACTGGGTAACTCTCATAACACCTTTCTAGTGTCTTCTCATAATTGCTATCATATGAAAAATGGCTGAGTAGAGCCTAGCGTGGAGGTGTATGCCTGTAATCCCAGTATATGGGAGGCTGAGACAGGAGGACTGAAGTTTGGCAGCCAGCCTCAGGCAGCTTAGGGAGGCCCTCAGGAACTTAGTGAGATCTTGTTTCAATATAAAAGTAAAATAAAATAAAATAGGGTTCAGAGCATAGCTCAGAGATAGAATGTCCCAGGTTCAATCCCTAGTACCACACACACACACACACACACACACACACACACACACACACACACACACGGAAAGGATGATTAGAAATTCCTAAGTATACCAATTGATAGAAAGGTCTTCCTCATTCTGCTCTATAGATCCTATCCATTCTTCAAGGGTTTACCAGTATGTCTAAAAGCTACTGTGACCTCTGCTTTCTTTAAACAGTTGCATTTATTACAAACAATACTATGTTACATGTTTGATTGCAATAACACTAATGTTAAATGTTTGATTGCAATAACTCTTTAAAGAAGGTATACATAGCCCTTTTAGTAGAGGAGACCAAGAAATCTTGAGAGTTTGCTTGCTATCACACAAGAAGAGGGGGAATGACTTGGGATTTAAACTAAAATTGTCTTGAAATCAAGACTTCAGTTAGTCCTGGACCTCAAAAGTTCTACACATTTTACTATACACATTACACTGGGCTCCGAGTAGAATATTGTTGTTTAGCGTATAGACCTTCGGAATGGTTTTAGGCCACTTGTTCAGTAAACATTTTCTGTCTGAATGCTTGACTTCATTTTCATTTTTTATGTGGTTGAATATGTCACTTGATTTATTTTCAGTTTTGGGGGAAACTCAGGAAGATAGTGAGAGGTGAATAGGAATCGATAGGTGTTATTAGACTGTCAGTAAAAGAAAAAGGGAAAAGGATTGGACACAGAAACAGAAACTTTTTTTATCTTGCTCCTTTTGAATGTCAGAATGACTTACAAGAAATTTGGCAGGGATTCTTAGAAGTATGAAGATCTAAGCAACAACATGAGGCTGTTTCTCTCTTAGATCTTGTTCATGAGCATGATTAAATAAAGGATTTTCTTAGTGTTCATTTGTTATTATGATTGATTTTTCTGAGGGTCTCATAAATTAGGGAGACATTTTTTACTGGCTGTAATATATATATTATAATATAATAACAATATAATAAATATAATATATAACAAAGCTACTTTTTGTGTTTAGCATAGTTTACAAAAATGTATATGAAAACTACAACCTATTTTGGAAATAAGAACAAGAAGAGCAAGAAGGAGGAATGGTGTATTGAAGAAAAGAGTCATGAATGTGATCTGTAGCTATTTTGTTTAGAATCCCTATGTAGTCATTTTATTTGGCTTAGATGCTATGTTCATGATAAAGAACAAAACACTTTCAGTCTACTTATGCCGGATTATGCAGTTTGAAATACAGAGCTAAGTCAGTTCATACCTGAAATATCTTGAATTTGGAGTGTGTGTGTGAGAGAAACAAAGCGGGAACAGAAAGGAAGAGAGAGAATGGAAAACGATCTATTTAGAATTTTGGAGGGGAAGGAAGGGTAAAAATCAATTTTTGGAGGCAAAACACAAATGAAAGCTAATCACACTGTAAATGAAATCAACTATTTCTATTTGATTGGTTTCCAGAAATTATAATTGATATTTTCCCTTTTTAAAAGATAGCATTTTTATTTATTTTAGTTGTATGTTTTATATTTTCCCTTAAAAATTATGCCAGATACATTTCCATTCCCCAGGTATTTTAAAAATACTGTGTTTCCTTGTTATTTTAGGTATCACTTCTATTGAAAGATACCAATGGAGATACTTGCTTTAATTGGATCTTATCATAGTAGTATTTTTTTCTGTCTTTCAAAAGAGAAATTAACAGACATTTTATATTGATATTATTCATTTCAGTAGTTTTTTACATGCTTCATGTTTAAGTGTGCATATAATGTAATTAATAATAGAGAATGAATATCTAAATTAATTTGATCATTATTATAAATATGTTATTTGCATAGTACCCATTTATTTATTTTTAAGTTAACCTGTTTGAATATCTTTACTAACCTGATCTTTGATAAATTGTTTTCTTTATTCGAATAATCATAATTTGAAAGTTCTTTTTCAAGAAATAAATGTCTGGAAATATTGTCTCTTAGGCATGTGTGAGAGGGAAAAACAAAAAGTAACCAGTCCAAGAAGATGATGAATCACAGAACTTCAGAACTTGGAAAAGACATTAGTGATCAAATTTCAAAATGAAATTTTGACTTTAAAAATTTAGAAGCAAAACATTTTTAAAAGTTAGAATAACCTAAGAGCTGAAATATGAATGTAGCTCATCAGATGAGCATAAAACTAGAGCTGTAGGATACTTATGTTCAGATTTGAAATCTCCAAATTAGATAGATTTTTACATTTTCTCTGAACTGTCTAGGCAAATATACCATGACAGAGATCTTTCTAGTAAAATATCTTCAGTACTAAGTTATGTGTGAATAAAAAAAATTGACTCAAACTTCTATATCTCTGTAGTGCAACACTTCACACCAATCAAGGTGAACATTCTAACATACATGTAATGATTAGGAAGAACTGTCATCTAATTGCATAAATATATACTGAGGTGAATTCCTTTACAGGTAGGAGGGTGTGCTTTTCAAAAGAAGTATTCTTAACCTGAAGAAATGAATTATATGTTTAGATGATCATTTCAACCATTATAATAAAATTTTGAGAAGAATCAATACAAATAAAATCCAAACTCCAAATCAAAATTAGTTGAGCTTTCAGCTAATTGTCCCTCAACTAATATTATTTAAAGTGTCGTTTTGTAATGCCATTGGAAAAATCTCTGGAGGCCTAGGTCTCATACAAGTAATTATCACACTTATACAGTAGGAATTCCAAAGGTGTCATAATTTTTATCACTGTATTTTCTGAGTTAAATACAAAAAGGTAAGATGAGAAAAGAAGTCAGAATTAAGAGAGTTATCATATTACTGAAACATCTACAAAAGTGCTCTAAAATTATGGTGACCATATTTTCATGTTCTGAAGCTAGATTCATAATCTTAGAATCTAAATGTATAGAATATGTGTTTTCCAAGAAATCCATAAATACATTAACATCTCAGAAGATCAAAAAAGCTAGTAGTATAAAATATGAACTAAAATAAAAAATCTGTATTTTTAGTCAAAAGTAACATAGACTTCTGAAAATTAAGCAATAATATGGCATCAGAATGTAAACTTGAAAAGGGCCTTTTTTCTATAAAACATCGTACATGTTGAATGAATCTACATCATTAACAAATGGAAGGACAAAATCAATAAAGTAACTCCTAGGGATGATAGGCAGAAAATTGTTCCCAAATAAATTGGTGGCGCTTATGAAAAATATTTCATTTAGCCTTAATTTGAGGAGAATATAAAAACTTTAAAACCTTGAGGAGCTTAGGAATATAGCTGAAGTTAACATGTTGGTTTTATTTATATACATAAAGGGGGAGTATATATACACATATATAGAGAGAGATATATAGATATAGGTACCTCTGTTAGCTTGGCTTCAAAGAAAACTATGATGAAAATTCTTAGGGAAACATTAGAAATATTAACAGAGATGTATAAAGTGACTTAGGATTTAATGAATCTGGAAATATCAACTATAACAAATGAGAAAGCCGATAATTCCCTAGAGTCACTCATTCACTTAATAAACATTTTTTATGTACTTTTATTGGTGCATTGTAGTCTCACATCATCCTGTAGTTCAGAGTGATGGGGACACACATGCACACAGCACTTGGTGAGACACTTTTAACCTCTACTCTGTGCTGTGTTCTAGGATTATCATGGCCAATATTGAGAGTGTTTTCTTTTTAATTTAAAAAAGTGAAGTTTAGGATTATTGAATAGTTCACACTTCTACTGAACTTTGCAGAAATCCTATTCCCTGTATAATCAGAACTTCTTTGCTTTAACAAAAGAGCACTTTATTTCATCTTAAACCCCAAGCAGTAAGTATGCATCCCATGCTCTGTAGATATGTGCACGCAATAGTGATGCTGTGGAAGATGTCATTGATGGATTAAATAACATAGAATTTACTCTATGAGGATCTACAGAAGAATCATCTTTCTGTTTCTAGGAGTAATACTTTCCTGAGCCAGCAGGTTGTTACTTAGATCTTTAAAATGCACTTTATGAATTTTGTAAGTAATTCGTATTGATTACTAGAACATTTAGGATTAAATATAAGCCCTTCTCTAGTTTATTTTGGATTTCAGAATAGGAGACTTATACCTGACCCCATATTATCTTTCTGTTCTTATATTTCTTTTGATTTGTTTTCCTATTTCATGTTATCTTGCTGAGATTTATCTTTGCATTTATGTGGATGGCCTTAAATATTTTTTTTGGAAAAAGGCAGATTATGAATAAACAAGTACATGTGGAAAAATAAGATGTACTTCCCAGGCAGATGTAGAAGTTTCCATTTGCCATTGTTTAAAGATAGCTATGTAACAGTCTGCCATTATGCATACTATTCATCAAGGGGCCAGACATTTTCTAAAACCTTCCTGAAGGAATTGCATTATTCTTATGAAGAAATCTGGTGTTTTATTTCCTGGATATTTTACATTATTCCTCCAGGTACTTACTCTTTTTGCGTATCTGTGCCTTGGAAGGTTGACCTGTATGCAGGGCATCAACTGGCTTTTTGCCCTCTGGCTTATTTGGTGTATGTCATTGGGGCATCAGCGAGAGGTAGGATTTCATGAACAGCGAGGTCAGCTGATCTCTGGGGTCACATAACCACGATGTTCCCTTATCCCTTATGTAATTACTTCTCACAGTTACCACTGGATCTCGAACCGTTTCTTATTACTTCCACTAAATTCTGCGCACACCTTTATGAATAATCCTTTCACTAAATTTCCCTCTGATTACCCAGTTTGAGTGTGCTACCTGTCTTCTTTAAGTACCTTCACAGTATTGCCTAAGAATGTTGTGAAATAACTAAAAGTCAGTAATATATATGATTATCTGTAACACTTTTCATATATTATTTATATGTTACATAATATATACTTTTATATAGATGGATTATATGATATATAAATAGACAGATATAAAGAGATTTTGAAAAGAACTGACAAATATATACCCAGAGGGTTGCAAACTAGGGTCTGTAGTTATGCCCACTGGATCTGTGATTCATCTAAAACTATTTCTCTGAGTACATGCACTTCTCTACACCTAGTATATAAAAGTATATTTAATATTCAATAGCTTTTAAAGAAAATATATGAAAGAAACCAACAAAAATTGAGGAAAATAAACCAGACTTTGAAGCCCTGTTCCTTACAGATGATACTTGAAGGTCTTCATCTTCAATGCTAGATTTCTACTAAATGCACTAAGGTAGAACGTTTTCTCACTGTGAAATCCTTAGGTCATGATTTGTAGGTGACCCGGTATTTTGATGCCATTAAGATGTCCTAGTCGGGCATGGTGGTACACACCCATTATCCCAGTACTTGGGAGCTGAAACAGGAGGATCGCAGGTTCCAGGCCAGCCTCAGCAACTTGGCGAGAACCGGTTTCAAAATAAAATAAGGCTACAGGTGTAGCTCAGAGGTAGAATGCCCCTGGGTTCAGTCCCCAGTAACACACATACACACACACACACACACACACACACACACACACCCTAAGTATTGGACAACACAGCACTCCAGGAGATACACAACAGAAAGAGGGCATCTGCTTAGATCCTTGTACACTTGATCCCAGTGTAAGCCTAAAGGTAAAAGAATGACTAAAATCATGAAATTCCAAACGTGCTTTGACTGGCCAGGTGATTGCATGGATGTCTAGTCCCTTCATGTCTTCCCCAACTTGCTCAAGCTTTTAATGAAATATCTGGCAGGATCTGTCCTTCTTCCTGGGTTGGTGGAAAATCTTTTACCTAACACTATTCCCAGGGCCAGCAACAATTTCTTATAATTAGGCATATTTCTTTTATCCATAAATTATATATTCCATTTAAAACTCTGGATTTAAGCCAAGTATAATGCTAATCTCCCATATGGTTGTATTCTTGATGAACCATGAAGAATAATGCCACTATCTTTTTTTTTTTTTGGCAGTACTGGGGATTGAACTAAGGGGCATTCTACCTCTGAGCTACATCCCCAGCCCTATTTTTTATTCTTTATTTTGAAACAGGGCCTCACTAAGTTGCAGAGGGCCTCACTAATTAGCTAAGGCTTGTTGCAAACCTGGATCCTCCAGTCTCAGCCTCCCAAGTACTGGGATTACAAGCGTGCGCTACCACGCCTGGCTCCAATATCCTCTTTTCTACATTACATGATCCTTTTCATCAGTTTATATTAGAAATATAAAGTAGAAATTTCTTAATATGGCATGCTCATTTTCTGAGGAATCTTTTTGCAAATACCTATTAAAGACAACTAGGAATATTTATCACTAGAACTCCAGAAGAGGGAAAATCTACTTGGGCAAGTTGTTTTGTGACAGATTGGGCAGTTGTGTTGGCCCAAAGTGTAGGCACTGCACATCTTACTTAGGAATGATGTTTGAATATATAATTGATACTTCTAGGTACTCAGAGTCTTAGCTGATGTGCAAAACTTTATGGATATCTCCCTGAAAATGCCCAAGGCAAAACAGATAGGAGTAAATATTAAAAGTGTATGACAACACTGCTTGCAGAAAGAACATAGCCTTTGCACTCATGGCTTTGCATAGTATCTCTGTATAAGATATTTAACTCCTCTACCTCATTTTCTCGTTGATAAAATGAGTACAATATCTACCTTTAGGATGTTTTCTGGGCCTATTAAAAGATGGCTATGAAGTGCTGCTTAAAGTTGCCACTCAATAAAAGATAGTGATAAACACCAGTGCTCATACTCATCAAAATTCACTTTTTTATTTTTAAGAATGTTAGTGAAGTTTTAACAAGCTAGCAGAGTGTCCTTAGTTCTTGTCTTCCCGAAAGAAAGATTTCATTTGAGAGACACAGATAGGATAAGGATCTATTTAGCAAGGTGAATGGGCTGTCTCAAAAGAGAAGGCCATGTTTGGAGGTTGAAAGTGTAGTACACTCTAAAGAATTGTGGGGTGGTCCATTACATGATTGGAATCAGCATGGGGTCTTCCACGTGATGGGCTTTTGCGTTCAGTCTGGAAGCCTCCCTCTATATGTACTGTGAATTTTGGGTCATTATTGATATTTTGAGGTACAGCTTAGTGCTCCTGAGCTGTTTCACCATATTAGCAAATTTTGGATGAGTGCCCAAGTGAAACCCATTGTGTGTGTGTGTGTGTGTATATGTGTGTGTGTGTGTGTGTAAAACTGCAAGGTAGATCATATTATAATAGCACGGCAATTACCAGAGGTCACTTTCTGGGAGGGTGGTGAGGGTGGGTGTGTAGGCATTAAGTCTGACCAAACTTGTGTTTATCATCCTGATATCACTGCGGTTTTCTAACCTTGGCTGACCTGGGACATCTTTGTATCTTCTGGCGTGAGGGCTGCCCCAACTCCCCATTGGATCTATCCCATCCTCTCCCCTGCTTTGCTCATCTCTAGCCTAACTGCCTGAGAAAATCTTTAAAAAATAACATGTGTTTTTTTTTGTTTAGTTTCTATTCTCAAAGTAGAATACTATGCAGGTAATAAAATGCATCTTTCTGGAGTGTACATTATTCTTAAATAATGTCTTGAGAAAATGCATGTTATTTTTATTTTTAAAAAGTATGTAGTATGGAGCTGAGTGAGAAAGATATATTTATGTTATTTATAAAACTTGAAAGTGCCCATTTTTATTGAAGTTGCTATGAGCCACACACCACACTATCCTGATATAACCCAGGACCACAAAAGACACCAGAATGAAAAGGTTGAGGAAAAGCTCAAGAGTGGAAAGATTTAAAAGAATGTCCTGGAATACAATACAGTGAAATAACTGTTCCACAGAAAATATGTGCAATCCTTATTTCTTTGCAATAAAAATATGTGAGTCAAACTGCTAAACTGCTGTGCAAAGACCTTATTGAGTAAAAAGAGAGACCACGAGACTGTATTTTTCTAGAACTTCATCATGCGTATTAAAAACCGACTTGGCCACCTCTTCCCCACAATCTTGAAATCAACATTATACTTGTACTGTTATTCTTAAAGTCTTTTTAATGCAATTTAGACAACAAAAATTGAAACATTGACTATTATTTAATACTAGCTATTTATAATAGCAGGATAGTCTATTATGTTGTTCTTCACAAATTTAATTAAAATAAAAGCCACTGGATGTGAATATACTACAGAATAAGGAGCCTACGACAGTTTTAATGCAAACTTATTTCTCTGTAACTAACAGTAATTATCTGTAATTGTTTCCTGTTCCTTCCCTTTTATTTCTTTTGTGTTTCTCGTAGTTGATTTACCTTGATTTGAGTCAGCTTTCCATTGGTTATTATGGATTTGGGTCTGCTTCCCACTGGTGATTGAGCTTTTCCTATGCTGAACCTGTTTCTATCTGATTATCCAAGGGTTCCCCTGATGTGAACTTGATGAAAACCAAGTAGGGGGCATACAAATTGAAAAAAAAGTTAAAAAACATCTCAAGCCATTGTTGGAAGGAAACAACTGTTTAACAACCACAGACTCTTACATTGTGTTTTCTTCTAATGCATTATTCTTGGCAGCCAACATCTGGAAGTTATGTGTAACTCCTATTTACTTATTTATTTTTGGTCAAAGATCCTAGACTTTAAAAATCTAAATATAGATAATGCCTCTTTGTTTAAAGAATGCTCTACTTTGGTATAAAGCATATAGAGGCAGTCTACTATGTAAAAATGGGTTGTGTTCTTATTAGAGTGTGGAATGTAGGATTATATCACAGCTCTGTGGCCTTGCATTCCATAAATGTTCAAGGTCAAAGGGTCTCAAATCCTGGCACTTAGAAGGTCATTGTAAGGGGAGAAGGATGTTTTTCCTGTTGGAAATGTTACACACTGGGGTGGAGAGAGGGAGAGAGCTGGAGTGAGTTGAATTGTGATGGTGTAGACAATACCCCCATTGGGATGGTACACTCAGTGATATTTGGGGAGCTCCCAATCATGTGGGAGGGAAAGATGGGGAGGAGAGACAAAAACAGTTACAAAGCAATTTTGAATAGTGTTGCTAATTAACTTGCTCAATGATTGACACAAGAATTTCTGAGTAGAAAAGTGTGAGAAGAGGAGCAAAGCTAAGGACAATTCAGAGAAAGGGGGCCCCCACGCACAATTGTGAATGAAAGATCTTTTCTTGGGGGGGCATTGATAATTCTTCTTTGTCTTAAAATTCCTTATATGGCTCCAAATTGTAACCCAAGTACAATGGACAATCACTGAAGATGCTGAAAATAAGAAACAGATTTGCATTTTATAAAAAGGTAGATCTTGGCAGTGAATTGACTAGGAAGAAAATAGTAAAGGGTGGGAAAAAATTAAGGTGAGCCCTCTCTATCTCTGTGTTCCTCATCCATGGATTGAACCAACCATGGATCAAAATTATTTTTTAAATTTGCATTTACTGAGCTTACATAGACATTTTTCTCATCATTATCCCCTAAACAATTTAATATAGCATCTAGTTACATAGCATTCACATTGGACTTGGTAGTATAAGTAATCTAGAGATGACTTAAAATATTTAAGAGGATGTGTGTAAGTGTTAGGCAAATAGCATCCCATTTTTAATAAGGGACTAAAGCAAACTCCAATGGATAATTGGATGAGAATAAGTTCATCTGATGAGAGAAGGGATGCTCAGGAAGGGATTACAATATATAAAGAAATTTACAAAGAGAGAAGAGTCAGTATAATTCATACATGAGGTTGAGATTAGAAATTGCTGCTTTTCGGTATTTATCATTAAGAAAATAAATATCTTTATATATGTCAGCTTTGTAATTTGCATAGGAATTGGGGTTAATATTAATCAGGAAAATAATAAAAATAAAGATAGAATGGTTTAAGACTAAGTTACATTTTCTCAGATAATTTCTCCCACCTTGAATTATTCTGAACTGCACACACCATAATATTCATATGGTTTAAGTTCTTTGCTGTGGGAAAGGAGGGGTAAGGAGTAAAGGAAAGATTGTAATTGACAAATTCTTTTCAAAACAGGCACAATGACTCACACCTATAATCCTAGAATATGGTTGGCTGAGAAAGGATGATTACAGGTCCAAGGCCAGCTCATGAAAATTTAGTGAAACCCTGTTTCAAAAATAAAAAAGTAAAATAAAACAGGGCTGGGGGTGTAGCTCAGAGTTAGGATGCCTCTGGTTTCAATCCTCAGCATCACAAAACATGATGCCCAAGTTATATTTATCATATAATATTCTGAAGATAAGATGTATCTAAATGCTCATCATTGAACCCTCTATGATAGAATAAAGTATTCATCTGTCATTTTTTCTTTAACATCTACTTGCCTGATCTGTATGTCACATCTTGAATAATATATATTTAATTGTCCAGTTTCACTTTAAATCATTTGTGTACAGCCCATTTCTTTGAAGATCGACATTTCCATGAATAGTTTTATTTTAAAGGAAGTTGTTTTGAACTTCATTCCACGAAGGTCAAGAGTAGAGTTTGCAATAGACTGGTGCTTAAAACTTGGGCAGCACTAGTGGGTGCCACTATAATGGTTTTAAGATGTGTTATATGAAAACTCAAGCTCATTAAAATCAGTGTAGCAGGAATGGCTGGGTACATATTCAGTATTTTGCTGTAAGGAACCATTTTGATGGGTTTAAAACATTTCCTTGCATTATGGTTTGCTTGTTGGAGATGATGAAAACCTAGTTTCACAATAGACGCTTTTAAATGGGTGAAAACTTCAAAAAGAATAATGTGCTATATAAAAGCAAGTTTACTTATTCAATTTCTAAATGCCCTTTGCTATTATTGAATGCATTTGTATTTTAGAATATTTCCTTGCCTTCCATCACCATGCATGCTTCATCTCTCATAAAAGTAAAACTACTGTTGTACTGTAAATGTATAATATATATTCCCAAATATACATATATGTGCTTGTCATGATCTACATACATACATACATACATACATGTATGCATTTGTCTTGATCTTATGGGGAGACAAAGCTTCAAGATTAGAAACATGATATCTTTGTACTAATCTTGTCCTTAACTAAAAAGTTAGAATTAGATCTCCTCTCGTTTCCTAGTGAATTCTCAGTAAAGAATTCATCAATTTGTTTACAGTGAGAGTTTTCTCTTAGTATTGATATGGGTGGCTGATAACCCAAGGGTAATCACTTTCCTTGTCCTTTTGGATTTCTATCTACAGCACCCTCTATCTGGGGATAATAGGCCTATGGAAGAAGACTCAGATGAAATAATGCCTCTTCCATGAAGCCTCCCTGATTTCTCCAGTTTTAAAATATTCATTACCTTCCTAACAATCGTCCCTTTCCTTTGACCAAAACTACAGAGAGACTAATTCATCTGTCTGGAGAGAAATATGTCAGGACCTCAGTGATTCTTACCTTCAGGATAGGCTTGTCTCTTGCTGTTGTGAGAACTTGTCACTTCGTCTTGATTCCTAGAGCTAGGGTCGTTGGCCAAAGTGTCTTACAGGCATCTCAGCCCTATTGGGATCACGTCCCCGAAGTCCTCCATCTCTGAAATCCAGCTAATCTGGATTTCAATGAAGTGTGAATTATTTTAACAAATGTAAATATGGAAAATCAAGCTTTAACTGTTTTTTTTAATTTTTTAATTTTTTTAATTCAGCTAAAGAATTCCACCATTTCTTCATCTCAGACACAAAGATGAGTTCCCCAAACCATAGTAAACTAAACCTGCTCAAGGTTTTCATTTAAGGTTTAGAAAGGACATTAGATACAAAAGGAATAAAGATCTGTTTATGCAGTTAATGATTCATGACATAAAACTTTGAAAGTTTGATAAGAGTTCAATTACAAAGAAAAAATATTACTTCAAACTTAGTATTTTTGCCTCTATTGTAATGGAACTGTCTTCTATATATTTCTCTGCCTTTAACCCATCCTCTCACACTTACTTCTGTGAGATATTGTAAGAAAGTAGAAATTCAAGCACAACACAAAAGTTTGTTCACAGTTTGGCACTCTATTTCTCAAGCCCTGAACTTCAGTTATGCCCAAATACTGTAATATTCCCTAAATATGCCATGCTTGTCATCTTTCTGGGCCACGGGAAACTCTGAAATGTGCTTTTCAAAGAGAACTCCTACACACTCAGTTTTCCGAATGCAGTTTACATATTACTACTGAGAAGTTTCCCTCAACAGAGGTACAGTCTTCTCTATTTCCAAACCACTTAGTATATATCTCTTAACAAATCCGATTTACATAATTTGTTTTCACGTCTACCTCACCAATTAGACAGCAAACCTTCTGGCAAAAGAATGTATTTGCTTTCTTCCTGTATTTCATAATTTTCTGCCCTTCCCCCACGCTTATGGTATATAGAAGGTTCTCCTAAAATACTGGTTAAATGAATTAATAGCATTTGTATCATAAAATGAGAATTGCCCATTAAAATAATTTCTTCCTTTCACATCATTATGTTTTAATCATCTTTCAACATGTAAAGGAGAAGTGTTTTCTTATTCAACAAATTCACTGAATGCTAAACAACATACTAAACCTGACTTTTACCAGGTGAAGAATACTAATACAATGGTATTGACAATGCTGAGCTTTTTTTCTTTCTTACCCTGATCAATCAGGATGTGCATCTTCCCCCCAAAAAATCTCACCCTGGAGACGTACCATGCAGGCCACGTATGTGAGCATCTGTGTATACCTTGCACTTCGGCCTTCTTTTGTCAGTGTTGGTTATTCCTGAAGCCACTTGAGAATAGCATCTCGCAACTGCAGTTTTGGTCAGTGTCCACAGCACATCTCTAGAATATTTCTCTAGAGATTGCTGAGTTCAAATCATGAAGTCCATGGACATTAAATCAAAATTGTGTTCCACATAGCAACAAAGAAAATGGGATTCCCTATACTCAATACCATGTCCCATTACTGTGTTAGTTTCTTAGGGCTACTCTAAAGGCATAAAATAATTAGGTGGCTTCAAATCACAGGAATTCATTCTCTCAGGTTTCTGGAGGCTAGAAGTTTGAGATCAAGGAGTCAGCGGGGTCCTGGTCCCTTCCTGGGTTCCAGGGAAGAATCCTTTCTTGTCTCTTGTCCCTATTGATACTTACCAGCAACATTGGCCTTACTCTGCTTAAAAATGCATCTCTTTGCAGTTCTTGCCTTCTTTTTCTCTGTGTGGCTATGAATTTGTGTTGAAATTTCTGTCATGTGTGAGGTCATCAATAATATTTGATTTAGGGCCCTATTCTAAACTCTTATGACCTCATCTTAACTTACTATGTCTACAAAGACCCCATTTCCAAATAAGGTCACATTCATAGTTTTGGGTAGGCATGAATTTTTGAAGGACATTAAGCAATTTGGCAAAGTTACCATCCCTAAAATGGACAGTCTTTGATAAATACTTCTATTTTATCTCTCAAGCTCTTTTCCAAGTCTATATGCCTGGGTTTGGACTAATCATCCCTGCCTTCCTTAGTCATCCTTAAAGATGCATAATCTTTCTCTGAAAAGTTTAAATAATAATAACAGGGGCAGTACCCTTCTCCTGCAAATAGACACCTTTATTGATTATGTTTTGACCAATAGAACTCTAGTTAGATTTAAGACTCCTGTTGTAGTACTAGTTTCTGAGGATTAAAGGATAATAGTACCCACTCTCTGCCCTGAAGGGAGTCATAGTTTAGTAGAAGCAGAGGGTTATGTAGCAATGTGATCAATGCTGTCACAGAGGAGTTCAGGATGCTCTATAAACCAACAAGGCAGCATTTAACCCTGCCAAGGGCAATGCTGTACGTGCTCAAATAGTCAAAAAAGAGATTGGAGAGATATGCAGTGGCCACATCTTGAATAGCATTGCAAGGCTGATAAAATTTATCCAGTTAGCAAGGAAAAATGATTGAGGATTTTAAAAGAAAGTGAATGGGCATACTGGATAGATTATTCTGATTGATGAGGGATGAATTAGAAACTGGATATTACCAGAGGAAGGAAGAAAGTATTTTGTTAGGCAAGTGATGTTACATGTCTAAAGAGAGCCAGTAGAAGTAGGAGTGAATAGGAGGATACAGATTTCAAAGACATGTAGGAGCAACATGATGCCAAAAGATGGAGATGGGAAAGTATCTCAGTAAAACTCCCAAATTCAGCCTTGGGATACAATTTTTTTTTTTTTATGGTACTGGGAATTGAACTCAGAGGCATTCTACCTCCGAGCTACATCCCCAGACCGATTTTATTTCTTATTTGGAATCAGGGTCTCACTAGGTTGCTGAGAGCCTCACTAAATTGCTGAGGCTGTCCTTGAACCAGTGATCCTCCAGTCTCAGCCTCCCAAGTACTAGGATTACAAGCATGCGCCACCACGCCCGGCGTTGGGCTACTATTGACATGATGAAACCATTCACAGGGGTAGACATGAAGGGGGAGCTCAATTCATTGCTGATTCTTCAAGTTTAATTCTAATCCAAATGGAGCCTTCCTATCTCATTTAAAGCAACACTCCTCACTCCCAACTACTAACTCCCTTATGCCAGTTAAACTAGACTGTTTTGAAATGGTTTGATTTGGTAGATATATGAGTTTCCTGTTGCTGCTGTAACAATGTATGACAAACCTCATAATTTAAAACAATAGAAAGTTACTCTCTCCCAGCTCCAGTGGTCAGGACAAGTCAAGGTGCTGCCGCTTTGACGTCTCTAGGGAAGAATGCGTTCTTCTACTACCAGCATCCGGTGCCTCAAGTGTCCCTTGGCTTGTCACAGCAGAACTCCAGTCCCTGCTTCTGTCTCACATGGCTTCTCCTCTGCAAATTTTACATCTCCCCAGATTTTCTCTTATAAGAAAACGTGTGTGTGTGTGGTGTGTGTGTGTGTGTGTGTGTGTGTGTTTGATTTAAGTTCTACTTGAATAATCCTAGATGATCTCACCTCAACATCCTTAATTTAATTAAATTTAAATTGGATAATTTTAAGGAAGAATAATTTATAGTACAAATACCTTCCTGATTCAATTTAAAGAGGTTTTTAAATTGAAAAAGAGAAATCTAACAGAGAAAGGAAATCTGAATTCCAGCTGAAAAAAAATCAAATAGATTTATTGTGAGTTCAAACATGCTTTTATTAACTTCTCTATTCATTGAATATTTTGAAGATTAAATTATTTAATATAAGTAATATCATCAAACAAGGTCTGGGGCATAGAGGGTAATCAATGAACATTAGCTACTATGTATTACCATTAGCATTATTGGTGTTAGCAATTGTAGTACTATAACCACATTTTAGCAAATATAAAGTCATTCATTTTAAGATGAATTATTCTTTTAGGTAATAAAGAAAAATTTTTCTCATTATACAGCAACATTGTGCTTTCTAAACATGAATTCACAGACATTGGGTACACTGATCATATGGAACTTGGAGTATTGATGCTTTTGAGTGACCATCCATGAGCCAGGGGCCAGGCAGTGCTCTAATAAAGAATTTACCTGACTACCTTTTGGGTTTTAGGATTGTCTTGTTTTTTTTTTTTTTTTTTTGCATGGTACTGGGGATTGAACCCAGGGGCATTCTACCTCAGAGCTAGACCCCCGGCCCCATTTTTTATCCTTTATTTTGAAACGAGGTCTCATGAAGTTGCGGAGGGCCTCACTAAGTAGCTGAGGCTGGCTGCGAACCCGGATCCTCCGGTGTTAGCCTCCCAAGTACTGGGATTACAAGAGTGCGCCACCACACCTGGCTAGGATTGTCTTTTTTAATTTTCAGATTAAGCTTGATGCCGTTTGGCAATATCAAGTCAAAGTTTGCAAAATAATGTATGAAGATTAAAAAAATTTGCCTAATGTTTTGGTTTAAGATTGTTTTCTCTAGGTATATTTATAATAGGAATCACATTATTTGGGATAATTTTAGCCTAATTTTGAATGATTTTCACCTAAAGTCTCAGGTAAGACTTTAAATAGAAAAAATAATTGTGTATTCAAACAACATTTCATAATATAGAACCTTTAGGTGAACCTTATTTTGAGATTTACTGATTTAGAATATTATTAACTTTAGCAGTCTATATAGAGAAAATGTTCTATAAAAAACCTTTACAGGTGTTATTTAATGAGGTACATAAAATTGTTTTATATATTGAAAGCATATTTGTTTATTTTCAAAATGTTTATTTTCAAAATGTTCAAGTCAGAGCCAGGCATAGTGGCGCACGCTTGTAATCCCAGTAGTTGGGAGGTGGAGACCAGAGGATCCGGGTTCGAGGCCAGCCTCAGCTACTTAGTGAGGCCCTCCGCAACTTCATGAGACCCGGTTTCAAAATAAAGTATAAAAAAATAGGGCCGGGGGTGTAGCTCGGAGGTAGAACGCCCCTGGGTTCAATCCCTGGTACCGAAAAAAAATGTTCAAGTCAGTTTTCCTAGCATAAAGAATACTTAGAATAATTCTGGGATTTAGTCTTCAGAATACTTCCAAGCACTATTTTGCTACAGAATATCCAGGATTTTTTCGGTGTGTTGGCCTGATGATTAGTTTTGATCACTCATTTAGAACATCAGTCAGTTATGTTTGTACAGGTTTAAATTAAGTTGGCATTTTTTGTCTTATTGTTCTTCTTTTCAGATACAGAGTCAGAAAAAGTACTTCTTTGTGGTCCTAATACGTCATTTTAGGTTATCTTTAACATTCATAAAAACTAGAATTATAGAAAGTAAATGTTGGCTCATTGACTATAAAATTTTTCATGCTTATCTTAGGGAATATGTGTATGTCTTTTACCATTTATATCTGGTAGGTAGCATTGCTATCCTATATGGGGATTTTTTCTGAACTAAATATAGCGTTCCTACAATATCTTTCACCTGCTGCTTGTGTATTTACTCTTCTCACTGATTGAAACATTCTCCCTAAATTCCACATCTGACTAATATATACTTTGCTTAGTTATCCCCTCCTCCAGGAAGCCTTCCTTGATTCTCTCCAAGGCAGCTTCTAAGTATTCCCCATAACCTGCCACTATTATAGAATATTACATCATAATGTAATTTCCTGTTTGTAGTTCTAGATCACATTGTATCTTATTATAGTACCTACAACTTTATAGATGTCCGAAACAAAACAAAAAAGAAGTATTTGAGTGTAGATATGAATACCCAATTAGGTCCCAATTCCCTGTTACTATGCTATGGAAGTGGTACTTTAGAAGTTCCAGGTCTGGACCTCTGGAGGTCATGGCCACAAGGTTCCAAATTCTGCCTTGTAACTAACTCCAGATAACAGCCATGACTTTGACTCAAGAGGTTCAGAAGGATTTCGTGCCTTACAAGTCCTTTTTTAAATATTGAATTTAAATAACTATATATGTTAGTGTCTATTGTGTATTTATTTATGGAGCTGAAAGCTGTACATTTCTCTGTAGTTGATAATTTAATATGTACCTTTTGGATCAATTCAATAGCATAGCCAATTTTAAGGTATGATATTTTAAAGAACAACTAGCCAATATGCATATGAAGCATCAAGTAGGGACCCATGAGAAAGAGGGGAAGAAAATTAGTAAAAAGACGTTCTAGATTTCTACCATACCGAAATCAGTAAGTCTCAAAAAACTTTTGAAAGAGGATTTAACTAAATTACATACTGACAATACATTGATTACATATTCATTATAGTCAAAAAAGGCTACAGTTAGGCTCAAAAGTATTAGTTTTAGAATGCAAATCAAATTCTAATACATTTTTGGGGGTTAGTAACATTCAAGAAAACTTTGATTGACTCACAGCTCTCTACAGTGTGATAGAACTAGGTGTTTCCCCATGTAGTCTGCCATGGCCCATTTGGCCCGGGCTAGGTAGGTATAAGGAATTTGCCTCAAAAGTTTCATGTTAATTTTTAAATTTAGTGCATGGGAATGGAAATCTCAAAGTCCTAGGATAAATCCATCAAATTTAAAAAATGGATAAAGTTAGAAGACTAGCACAGAAATATCTCCTAAGAAATGAATTGGCAGACTTACTGAAAACCCAGTTGGCTAGAAATGAGAGGATTTCATGACTCCAGACTTGAGACAACTGAAAGTGTTAAAGAGGGTCAGGATGCACACGATACCCAGTTTGGTTCAAGGTAATGCATTTATTCACTTTGGGAGAAGCAAAATGTAGTTTCTTTCTAGCACTTTATGTGTATCTTTCTCAATGGTGGATAGCATATTTCTAAAAGTAGGTACCCAGGTTCATAGAATAAGGGAATCAGCTCAGTAACTCAAAATCCTACCTAAAAGGTAAAGATCCCAAATTTGCTGCCTATTAATGTATAGAAAATATTGGTAGTGGTTTCATCTTCATATAATTTTTAGCTCTCAGTATAAATATCTCTTTGTCTTACAGTTTGATTAGCAAAAGTTTATTATCATAACAATATTCCTATGGTTCATTTCTATCTGGATTATTAGGCAACATTGAATAATTTTACCAATAGTAGTCATACTACTAGTAATTGTTAACATTTATCAAGCACTTGTGGAAGACATAGAGTGTACTCATTATTGAGCTTTACATAGATTATCTCATTTAATCTTGACAGTGGCACTAGTATGTAGAAACTTTTATTATCATCTGTGTAGAGGAAACTGAGCCTCTGGAAGTGTGTACAACCTGCCCAAAGTCACTTGGCTGGCGAGTTACCTAGTGTTTTTGGCATCTAACCTCATCTCCTGGACCACTCTGGCCCATCATGAGAATACCCTGGGCTTGGCTGTGGAAGAAAGAAATTAATATTCCATTTTTGCATTCAATTTCCCGAGTATATAAAGCTAAATTATTGATCTTTATAATTTACTTCTGCACTGTGTTTATAATCAAGTTATATGGATGCTAATTGACTTGATTAATTAAAAATTGACAGAGATGTAGCAAAGGACCTCTCCCCTCTTGCTTGTCTTCATCTTCATTTAGTTCCTCTGGCAAAGGTAGTAAACCTAAAAAGAAAATGAGGGGAAAAAAATCAAGTATCATAAATCCGCTGAACATTATGGTTCATTGATTCTAATGTCCTTATTCATCACAAGTTATGCCTGGATTAAAAATAAAAAGACAATAAATTACCTACCAGTCACTGTTCACTGATGAACCAAGAACTTAAGTATCTGTTTGCTGAGATTTAAGCAATTTGATAGAAATAAGATGTGGATTTAGTCATTACAGGTTTTCACAGAATGATGGTAATTAAAGATGCAACTAGAATTGAATTTTAAAGTGAAAAAAAATCCAATGTCAATGATACCTTGAGTTTTTCAAGTCTTCAGCTTGAAGCTTTTGGGTCACTTCAACTGAGTTTCATTGGACTCTTTGAACAGTTTATGTAATATATTTTTTTGTGAAATTCTTTGATGGATGTTCCCTAATTCTTTGATATAAAAATTGAAGGACAGTGCTCCTGAGCTGCTCGTTCAAGCAGACTTTGAGATCCCTCCTGGAATGCAGCTACCTCAGAGTCAGATGAACCTGGTTCTAAGTCTACTATCTAGGAACCTTTAACTGGGAAAATTTAGCAAGATCCCTAACTTCTCAGTTTCTTTCTTGGTAAAAATGGGTACAATGCACAGGATGGACATACACAATGTACATACACAAATATATCAAAGTCAACTACTATGCTGAGCACGAGAAGGAGGGAACAGGGAGGGAATGGGGGTGGGAACTGGGGGAGGGCTAATTGATCAATGTGCGCATGTATACTTCTACCACCTTGAAGCCCATCAAGATGTATGATTACAATGCACCAATTAAAGAAAAATGGGTACAATGCTACCTACCTTGAATGTATGAGGACTCAATTGAATAAGCAGCTAATGTTCATGGCAGAAAGTAGACATTCAAAAGCCACGTGATTCTTTCCCACCACCCCTCCCCCTGTTCACATCCACTTATCTCCTGAGTCCTCATTGTCTTCTTGTCTCTTTGTGGTAAATTCTGACCTTGTGCAATTGCATACATGGCTCCTGATAGCATTGCCTGAATTAAATTTGGAGGAGTTCAATTCTCATCTCCTAACTTACCTTTCAGTTCCACTCATAAACTTACACCAGATTTCCAAACTCCAACTGAGACTATTAATTGCAATGTGAGGCCTTTATTAAGAACAAATGTGCCAGGAGTGGTGGTGCACGCTTGTAATCCCAGTACTTTGGGAGGTGGAGACCGGAGGATCCGCGTTCGTGGCCAGCCTCTCTCTCTCTCCCCCTCTTTTTCTCTCCCTGTCTCTTTCTCTGTCTACTTAGTGAGGCCTTCCACAACTTCGTGAGACCCGGTTTCAAAATAAAGTATAGAAAAATAGGGCCGGGGGTGTAGCGCGGAGGTAGAATGCCCCTGGGTTCAATCCCCGGTACCAAAAAAAAAAAACAAATGTTCATGTTTCTTCAAATATATCTTAGAGATATGAATTCTTTATAATTTTTTTGTCTCTTTTTGTGGGATTACCATTCTCTTAGCTAATCAGTGTAGAAATGTTGACAATACCTTTATCTATTCTCTTACCTTTTCACTATTCCTCTACTCCCAAGTCCAATTATTTGCCTTCAAAATGTCTCACCTTTGAGTATTTTCCCTCTCCATTTCCTTATTCCTCTTATTGTTCTTTCTTTGGGTTTATCTGCCTTATGCCTGGATTCCCATTATAATTTCTAATCTGCCTCCCTTTTCCTAAAATGATACTTTGCAAACTATAAGTTCATTGTTCCTTTAAGTATTGTTTTAGCCATGGCACCCTCTCCTCAAAGCCCTGCACAGATTCATCCTAAACACCAAGATGCTAAAGCCTCCTGTCCTGTTCTTCAGAGTCCCCCACGATCCTCCTTGGATCTGCTTTTCTGGCTGTAGGTCCTGCTCATGTTGTGTAGTTGCATTCCATCAGTTCCATTCTTCTTTTTTATTTTTAAAAACTCCCAGACTTGGCTTAGTACTTAACCGTTGCTGGTTTGCCAAATCCCAAAGCTTAAAAAAATAGTAACAATAGTAGTCAAGGTATATGAGAAATTAGATAAACATGGAAACATTTTTAATTCCTTCTGAGCCCCCTATTCCTTTTGTCTGTTTTTTCCTTATGTTTTTAAGAGCAGTATTTTCTAAAGCAATGTTGGAATTTAGTAGTTAATTAAGGTTTATGGTTAGTATTCATTTAGCTTCAGCTTCATTAAAGCAATGTGTTTTATTTTATATTATTGTAATTTATTATTTCTAAAACCTGGTTTTATTTATTAGACCTTGGTTTTGATGTCTACTTTAGTTCTGTGTGATTATTGTTCCTTAACTAATTTTAGGCGGTAGAAGAAAATGTTTTCTGTTTACAAATTTTTGTATTTCTTTGTCATGAAAAATAAGTGCTAGCTGTATAGAAAACGAACAAACCTAAAAACACTGAGGAAAGAGTGAACATTTCAGCCGGGCGTGGTGGCGCACACTTGTAATCCCAGTACTTTAGGAGGCAGAGACCCGAGGATCCGGGTTCGCGGCCAGCCTCAGCTCTCTCTCTCTCTCCCTGTCTCTCTCTCTCTCTCTCCCTCTCTCTCTCTCTCTCTACTTAGCAAGGCCCTCCACAACTTCGTGAGACCCGGTTTCAAAATAAAGTATAAAAAATAGGGCCGGGGGTGTAGCTCGGAGGTAGAACGCCCCTGGGCCCCTGGGTTCAATCCCTGGTACTGAAAAAAAAAAAAAACAAGTGAACATTTCCTTTTCTTGTCACACACCTCTTCCTCTTTAGAATTAATTGTAAGTTTTGTTGAATATTTTCATTAGCAGTTTTCTTGACTTAATTTTCACTTCTTTCTTCTTTTAAAAAATTATGTATATATATTTTTTTCTGTAAGTTATTTTTTCTTACTGTAACTTAATTTAAAAAAAAACCCTTATGTGTGTTCTTATTTTGTTATCCTATCTGAATATTACTTTGTCTAGATTTGGGATTTGGAGTTCAAAACCACTTCCAAGTTTTTTTAATATTGTTTCTCTATCATTTAGTATCATATGCTGGCACTAAGAAATTTGATTATGATAATAAGCATATTCCTGTATTCGTAAGCAGTACATTAGTGGCTAAAAATGCGGGCTCTAGAGTTAGCCTGCTTCTGTTCAAATTCTAGTTCTAAAACTTTTTGCTGATGAATTTGATCCAATTATCAGTTGCTTTGTTTTCAGTTTCTTCATCAGTCATAAAGAAAGAATGACTTGATGCTGCTGAAATTATCACAAAAGCCTAAGTATTATACTGCTTAGCATAATGCAATATATACAAGAAACTATAAATATTAAGTAGAGTGATATTTTTATTTCAAATATGATTTTTCTTTTTAGGGCTTTAGGATTTATCTCATTGTTTTTCATTTACATAACCTCTGTTAGATTTAATTGTAGCTCTTTCTTCTTTCATTTTTACTCATTGAGTTGTGATAATAAGAACCAAATGCACAAACTGAAGTCTTTTTTCAACTCTAGATTTTTTTTAAATTAATCATTTCTTCTCTTTCTGCTTCTCTTTTTGGGAGATCTGGTAATACTTAAGGGTCTATTCTTGAGAATATTCACTTGTGTTCATATTTTTCTATTTACTTGTCCAATCATGTTGAGTTGTGAGGGGAAAAAAATTAACTCAATCTTCCCAAAGATTATTTTGCTTTTTAATTGCACATTTTTCCCTTTGCTCTCTAGCTCACCAGCTGAGATTGTTAATACTTTTTCGTAAAAATTCTTAGACTACTGTTTATTTTCATAATAAACAGTTATTGCTTTATGGAAATGCAGCATTCCCTTGCCTCTAAAAATATTTACTATGTTCATTTTAAATTTTCTCCTATTTGTATTATTATCTCTGCTTCTTTTGATGTTAGTTTTACTTGTTTGTTGCCTGTCTTATAAGGGTTGCTTTGTGTGAAGTGTTTCTCCTGTTATCTGTTCCTTTTATTTTTATTTTTTATTGGTGCATTGTAATCATACATCTTGATGAGATTCAGGGTGGTAGAAGCAAACATGCACACATCACTCATTTAGCCCTCCCCCAATTCCCCTTTCCCTCCTTCTCGTGCTCAACATAGTAGTAGTTGACTTTGATAAGTTTGTGTATATGCACCCTGTGCATTAGAGTGTTTCCCTCTTCCCCTCTCCCATCCCCCCAGTTAGGTTGCCTTTTTTACTCATCTAAGGTTTTCTCCATCTGTGTCTGGACTCCCTCCTATACCCTATTTTCTCCCTAGCTTCCACATTTTAGGGAGAACATCCTACTTTTCACTTTTTGTGACTGACTTAATCTCACTTAGCATAATGTTCCCTAATTCCATTCATTTCCCTGCAAATGACATAATTTTATTCTTCTTTATGGGTGCGTAAAATTCCATTATGTAGATATCTCATAATTTTGTAATCCATTTATCTGTTGATGGACATCTTGTCTGGTTCCATAGTTTGACAATTGTGAATTGTGCAGCTATAAACATAGACACACATGCATTAGTCTGGTAGTTTGGTTTTAGTTCTTTGGGGTAGATGCCTAGAAGTGGTATTGCTGGGTTATATGGTAGGTTCATTCCTGTTCTTCTGAGGATCCTCCACACTGTTTTCCAGAGTGGTTGCACTAATTTGCAATCCCACCAACAGTGTCTTAGAGTTCCTGTTTCTCCACATCCTCACCAGCATTTGTTGACATTTGTGTTTTTAATGATTGTCATTCTAATTGGGGTTATTTTTAGAATTTATGCTATGATTTGCCTTTGAGATTCAGTTTAGCTTAGAACAAGCTCGGCGGAGCAGGCTAACACTGCCCATCACAAGTGTCTTATCTGGGAGCAGTGATAATGGTGAGGTTATAACTGGCTTCAAATAGAGCAGCTCTTGGCCTGACTACTGTTCCTTGTATCAGCTGATCCATCTAGAGCATCCTGGAACTACTGCCACCTCTGGAGCCGCTCTCCTTCACCTGCTTTAGGTTAGGGTTTCCTTTAGTCTCTCACTAGAGTCGACTCCATCTACTCTCTCCAGAAACTTGTGATAGTTTGCTTTGCAAATATTAGTCCTACTTTGGATTTATTTACTCTTCTAAGCATCATTTTTGGTCCCATCCATGGGAACTTAGAGTGGGAAAGGGAACATTGTGCCACATCTGCCATCTTCATACAAATTTATTTTTTAGCACTTTGGTTTTATTTTACTAGTATCTGCGTAATGGCACTCAAATCTGCATTTCTTTAGAAATGGATAATTAAACATTTGTCAAAATTAGAAGTAGCAAATCCCCCAAACTGCCAAGTATGTATTATTTAATGGTCATACTTCTAATATGAGGCTAAATGTATCTTACTTTTTATTGCAATTTTCTAAGCACATTTCTTTGAGGCTGGATAGGGAGAGGCTGCTGCCTCTAAGATATTGATAATTCTTGGATAAAGCATTTTGTGTCTATTAGTTTAAGTGCTTTGCAGAGTTTCATGTCAAGAAAAAAAGAAGCTGTTTCATCTTGTCATAGTTTTTCTTTTTGCCATCATTTTAATGTTGATTCTGCTGGGTTAAGATCTATCAGACTGAATAAACAAATAACTTTAAAAAAATGTGGTTCTCATTCAAGCCATGCTATACACAGCACATCTCCCTGTGGTAATGAGCTGTTAAGGATTCCACTAATGGCAGTTTAGTAGCTGTAGCTAAGGATTTCCCCACCAATAAATCTAGTTTCCTTGGCTATTAGGCAGAAATCCTTGCATAGCCTCTTAGCTCAAGTGACACAGATTAATGGCCACTGAAAATAAATATTGTTCTCAGGGTGCAAACATAACACCCTATAAAACCATTTGAATCTAAGGCAGAAAGTAAAGGATTCTAATGTATTTGGGAAGGATACAATAACCTAAGAACATATTAGGCAATAAAAAGACATTATTGAATTTGAAGGAGTTAAAAATCATGGGTTTCATCCTATTGATATTAAATGAAGAAATAACCCTTTCTTTCAAAAACTCCTACCCATATCTTGATTTAAAAATAATAAACTAGTGGACTGTGTGCATGTATGTATGTCACTATCACTGTGAACTACATTATGATGCAAGACTATAATGTACCAATAAAAGTATAAAAAATGAAAAAATAAAAAGTAAAAACAGAAACAAATCAACTGTTGCTTAAGGCAACAAATTAATAATTCTTTAAGTCTGGTAGAATAGAGAGTTAAATTAATATTCAGAAACCTATATTTGAAAAAGAATCCAACAATTAGAATACATTGAATATAAAATTTATATATTTGAAACTCATATTTCATATTAGAAAAACCAAATAAGCCAGCTTCAAAAGTTCTAAGTGCTTGCAATCTTTATTTTTTTCTGAAACACAGAGATGCCAAAATATTCTGTCTTCCTTAAATGTGAATAGGTACTTAGTACTTGTCATAATTTACTTTTCTCCTTACACTTAAGACAAAGGTAAATTTTCTTTTCTTTGTAATTCCCAGAGTTGAAACTGTATAACATTTATCTTCTTATAGTTTTATATAACTAAATATGTTATTATATACATATATATTTGTTATTATAAAAATATATTTTAATATATAATATAAAATATATATTTTGTTATATATAAAAATCTAACATTGTTAGATTTTTTTCTGACTTTATTAACCATATTGTCATGGTCTTATGATTTTTTGGGTGGTGCTGTGGAGGAACACGGGGCTTTGTGGATGCTCTACCACTGAGCCACACCCCACACCTGAATAGGTCTTAGCTTAGCATTTATGTCAATTTAAAATTCAGCTGTTTAAAAAATATATACTTTTATTGGTGCATTGTAACCATACATCATATTGAGGTTTAGTGTGTTTAATCTTTAAAAGGATCGCCCATGTGCCTATAGTAAATTTAATTGTGAAATTCAGTGTATTTTGCTTTCCGGCTTCTGATTCTGAATTAGTTTCAATTCATTCCCTTACTTGCCACAGTGTGGGAGGCGAGTGATCATACAGGAGGAAGCTGTAACTTCCGTTAATCTTCTGAAGCGCTCATCCAGTCTCACCTTGTTTCCACCACCACACCAGCTTTGTTGACTCGTAATCACAGAAATTTGCAGAAGTAGTAGCCAATTAACGTAGCAAAAACATGCAACGTTTCAGAATATCCATCAGGTATTGGAAAAAATGTGTGGTTTCTAATTTTTCAGTTCTCCAAGGTCAATGTTATGTAGCTGGCCAATTACTATTTTTTTTAACTGGGGATTGAACCCCAGCCTTATTTAATGTTTTATTTTGAAAAAGGGTATAACGAAGTTCCGGAGAGTCTTATTAAGTTGCTGAGACTGGCTCAGACCTGGGATCTTCCTGTCTCTGCAGATAAGTACTGGGATTAAAGGAGTGCACCACCGAGCCAGGCCTGGCCATTTAAATTTAATGTCAATGGAATGAGTTCTAGGCGTATGATCTAAGGATCAGACTTAGCACTCGTGTTATCAGAAATAATATTGAAGAGAAAGTAATGTATATTAGATATAATTTTCTTTCTTATTGATATGAAAAACATGAAATGTAAATGGTAGTATTAATACTTTTATTCTAAATTGTGAGGTTGTAAAGTCTTTTCAGACACTATCAGACAAATTAGAAACTGCAACAATGTATTTTAGAAAAAATGATGAAATCCCTCAAATGTACTACTAGCTACTACCATACTCTAACTAGAGAGAAAATTTTAATATATTTCATTTCATAGAATCATGATAATCACTATTCTAATATGAAAAGAAATTTATTTTAAAAAAGGCAGGAAGCAATAATTGATTGACCTGTTCTTGACCATCAACTGAAACTTGGTAAAGCTGTATTTTATAGCACACTAAACATGTTAGATATGTTTAACCTTAAAATATTAACAAAATGAAAAAAAGATGTCAATCTCAAATGCAACAAATATAGTAGCAAAATGTCTCATTTATAACTAAACTTAATATATGAATGGACATGATTAATTTACAAAGAGTAAACTTTGGCAATTCTGTGCTTATGCTGATTTTACAAAGATTTATCTCCATTAATTTGACTCGATATTCAATTGCTTAACTTTATGATATTGTGTTATGTTGGTCTTAGTTCAAGGCATCTGCAGTTAATTGAAATGAAACAAAATGCAGAAATCTGAGCTATTCAGAACTTTTTAAGAATTATTCAGAAGACCACTAAAACATAATTAGGGAAAAAGGATATTCTGTATACCCATCTTATAAAGGGACATTGTACTACTGTGTTTTATATTATACCACAATCGAATGAATTTTAAAAATGCAAAAATGAGAACTTGTAGAAAATTGATTTATGCTAATGATTTTGAAACTAATTAATTACAATTACCTATTTTATCACAAAATCAATTACTAATATATTCTGTCACTTTAATTAAAGCAGTCGATAAAATCAGATAAACGGGAGGCATAGAATTATTCAGGAAAACTAATTTTCCTATTTAATAAAGTCTGCTGCAGGTCAGAAAAGAATGAAATAGCAGTTATTAAATTCTGCTCAAAAATACTACTATGCCTATATTAAGAGGTTTGTTATAGTTCAACTAAAATAGAAATTTAAGAGAAATAAAGTAATAAAAATATTTTAAAACATGGGATTTAACTAAATGTTCTTCCTAAAATGAATTCTGTTAAATGATTATTAACTTGACTAATACTTGATATTTTTGTTATTTTGTTCCCTACTGAGTGAAGAAAAATCCACATAAGTTTAATAATAATAGTCAGAATGCTTTCTTGTGAATAATAAAAAAGATTACATATTGCATCACAGTATAAAAAGTAACATATTTATATCTCATTTAATCCCATCTACCATTCTAATAGATTATGGTTATGCAATTATTTTCAAAGAAGTTACGTTTGTTTATAAAGACAGAGCTACATGACTGACTATTAATATTTGTTACAGAGATGCCACATCAAAGAGCTAGTGTCATTGCATACCTTATACAAGAAAACACAATTTTCTCTTATATTTCAAAAAAGTAATTATTTTTCCAACAAAATATATACCAATTTCATGTTGAGGGTAATTTCTAATAGACACCATATTTACAATTCTTAGGTATTTTGAACAGCACTTACTGTATTCTACCTAAACT
>PVJS01006158.1:0-61079 GCA_004027185.1 Glis glis | reverse complement strand
CCGGCGGGGCCGGGAAGCGGGGGGCGTTGGGAGGCCGGCCGCGGGGCGCGCTCTCCGGACGGGTCAGCGGGCGCGGCGGGGGAGGCCGGGCCGGGCCGAACCGAACCGGGGCGGGCCCGGCGCCAGAGCCAGGAAGTGCCCGCGGGCGGCCCAGTTAGTTTCGGTTCTACTTAGCCCGTTGCACAGATGGGGAAACTGAGGCTGGAGCGTCCAGGCAACTGCTAGGACGCACGAGTAGGTGACAGGTGGTGGTAACCCAGACCTGTCTGATTCCAGACCCTGAGCTCTTCCCCGCCTGCCACACGGCCCAGTGGGACTAGGTAGAAGTGGTGGAAGTAACTGCGGCCCCATTGCTTGGCCTCAAGCACGCCGGGCGTCGCCGGGTAGGACGCGCCGGCCCAGAGCCCTTCCCAGGTCCCCAGCAGCCTTAGCTCTCGAGGCCCGTCCGGGGTGCTTTGGGGAACTTGTTAACAGTAGGTGTTCAGAGTGTGGATGTGGACCACCTGCTTCCGATTCACCTGGGTATCATTTAAAATGCCGGCTTAGGGCACCTGTCTGGACACATTGAATTAGCTTCCGGAGCGTGGGCCCTGAGATCTGCCAAGTCTAGTAAGCGTTCCAGGTGTTACTGAGGGACCATAAGGCTCGAAAATCGCCGGGTACTGGAGGCTTTTTGGACTATACGGTACTACAATACTATTCGTGATCCATTTTTAAATGACCCAGATAATCGCCATGTGCCTTTAAACCCAGTGGCCCATATGAATATGTGCAAACTAGGGTAGCTACTGACTTGGGAGTGAGAGTATGTAGATCGTGATTGAGTGATTGATTTGACATTCTTTTCAAGCAAGGCTGTTGAGTAAGTGTTCGATACTGTGGAATCTTCAAACACTTGTGAATATGTTTCTTAGAATTCAGAGCCAGCTCCTTCTAATTCTTCTTATTTTTGTAGCTATGTGGACAGTAGTTTTCTAGGTCAGCCTCAGATGCATAGTTTGTCTAGTGGTGGGTAAAGAGGAATTATTTCCTGATACTAGAAAACTTTACCTAATAACTGGCAAATCTTTAATCTTGATGTAAAGATTATTTTTAACTTCCAAGATACTGAGTGGATTTTGTTTTCTTTACATAGTACTATGTGTTTTTAACTCACGCTTTGGACCATGAATATCCAGTGTCAGCAGTTTGTACTATTTTATTCATCTAGACTGGAGGAATATAATTTACCATCATCTTTGTTATTTTAGTCAACTTATTATTTGCTAACCTTTTGCTTAGAAGCCAAAAGTGAGGGGGCAAATAACTATTTTGAAAAGTTGAGACTTCAAATGGAATTTATTGGTAAATGCCAGTCAGCATCCTATAAAAATTTACAGATTTTTATTTATGTTCTATAGATACCTAATTAATAGAAAGGAGGTAGAAAACGTGTTTCTTTAAAATGTTTGATTTACTCTGCAAAACAAATTTAGGGTGAGCTATGGTGTAGTTTGCCTAGTCAAAAATGAAGATTTCACTTCTTGATTGGAAGTCAAGTGAAATGTTTGTTTTATCTATCATTGTTAATATTTGTCATGGCACCTTTTCTGTAATTGAATCAAAGTGTGCTACTGATAGGGTGTACTGATAGGAAGTGAGTGGTATTTGCCTTTTCTCCCCTTTACTGATCAGAACCACCCAAACTGCTGGGATAGTGTTGTAGACTTAGGAATTCTGTGTGTAGAATTAATTTACAGCATATTAAGTATATAAGCAGAGAATTCAACATTTTCAATTTCTTTAGGAACGCTTTTAGGAAGAAAATTTGGCTCAAATAAGCTATGTTTATATATATGTGTATACACACATGTTAAATGATGGAGATACTTATTTACAGGATCAGTCAGTTAATCTTTAGGAGTTTTAGCTGAATAAATGTGCTGCTTTTTTATGAAATCAGAGGGTTGGAGATGATCACTTTGGTCTCTTGTATTGTAGAATTCTGACAGCAACGCTTGCTCTAATTCATAGAATTATTCTATTCCTATTTTGTTTCTTATTTTGAATATTGATATTCAGTCATTGAAACTGATGTTGATAAGTAGAATCTAGTTGAGCATGGTAAAGCCATTCTAGCTAAGCAGTTGTATGTCTCCTTGTCTCCTGAATGTTAACAGTTGCTTCATTGAGGATATTTGGAAGATCATATACTCTTTGAGAAAGCAACTACCTGGAAGGATGCCTGACAGGAAGCTGCTGAGACACAGGAACAATTTTATGGTCATGTCATTCTATTTTCAGTCTGTAGTTTGAAACAGTCATTAAGCACCGTTTTCAAGACTCTGTTACTGAATGATCTTTTCAAACCTACAAACCTATAATCTGACACTTCATTTTTCTAAAGGCCTTTATTTCTTCATTCAAAGGATCATTAAGAAGAGTTGATTTCAAAGATTTTCAAACTCAGAATCAGTATTTTTTTTTGTGTGTGTGTGTGGTACTGGGGATTGAACCCAGAGGCATTCTACCTTCGAGCTACACCCCCAGCTGATTTTATTTCTTATTTGGAAACAGGGTCTCCCTAGGTTGGTGAGTCTCTCTACTTGCTGAGGCTGTCCTCGAACCTGTGATCCTCCTGTCTCAGCCTCCCAAGTACAGGGTTTTCAGGCGTGCACCATCACGCCTGGCCAAGCCCAGAATCAGTATTTGACTTAGAAGGAAAGTTAAAGTTTCTTAATCCAATATTGTTATTATTATTTTCAAATTAGAAGACAGATTTAATGAGTTTTGGTGATTTCCCTGAGGTCACACATAGAGTAGAACCAGAACTTGAACACAGGTCTGGCCCCTATGATCAGTAACTACAATGAGCATAGATAACATTTATTTTTCTCTAGCACACTGTTGATAATATTTAAGCCTTCCCCCATCCTAGAGCTACATTAAGACAAACTTCAGCTTGCTCAAAATTTAAATTAAAATATTTGTGAGCTTAAAAGGAAGTTTAACATTTGCCTTGGCTTCCATCTTGTTATAGGATTCTATGGGAAGAAGCCTGTGGGATCTACTGGCGTGCCAAGTAGATGTTTGGTTATATTGGCATAGACCTAAACTTTTTACAAACTATGGAAGGGGCTTTCTAGTTCACAGATCACGTGCCTGAAAACAGGTCTAGTCAAATATGTTCTTATATATGAAAAGTGGTTATATATTGGCCAGGGGAATCTAAATACTCAACCTCATTTGCTGTTAGCTGTGCTTTCAGTCATGTGTGGTTAGTGCTTTTTTTTTTTTTTTACTCATTTTAGGTTTTGTCATTGATATTGGGCAGATTTGTTAGACTGTGGTTAAATGTGGTCACTCCATGATTGTTCGCCCCCCCCCATGAGGCTAATTTAACTTTTTTTTTCAACCCATTCCTAGGAAAAGTGTAGAATGAATTGTGAACTGAAGGATGGGTGCTAGTTGAAGTGTTTCTTTTTAGAAACACATTATATGCAAGCTTAACCTACACATTCATATTATTGGCTCTCAAGCCTTCTGTGTTTACTAATACTCATTCATATTGTCATTATTTCTCTCTCCCTGCCCTCCTTCCTGACTTTCCCCATGTTTCCTCTTCCCCTTCTCTTCCCCATGCCTGCCTTCTTCCTCTGCCCAGCACCTTGGGTCCTGCCAGAGTTGTTTCTTTCCTACAGTGCCCTTTGACTTTACACTGCTTTGGTTGCTGCCAGAATCTTATCTCTCAGTTTACCCCACTCTGGGAACAAAGCGCTGCATTTAAGATTATATAGATAATGAGATAAGGGTGGAGGAGATGGGAGCCCAAATTTGAAGGGTTTTATATGCCATCAAAGAAGCAATTAGCTGAAATTATGTTCAAACTGTCACAATCACAGTTACAGTGGCTATTTTATCAGCATACTAGTAGTTTCCAACTTGTTGGTTACTTTATAAACACTTATAAGTTGCTATTAGTATTAGGAATTAAGTGTTGAATACTAATTATATGGTAGGCACTACACTTTGTGCTTGAAATATTTAACTCTCCCATTTTGAGGGAGTCCCTATTCAACCTGTTGTAGAGATGAATTGGTTGAGGTTCAGAAAAGTTAAATAACATGCATAAAAACAGAAGGTGGTACAACTGGGATTGGAAGTATCTGTCTGACTTGAAAATCCCAGTTATTTTCATACTGCACTTCTCTGAGCCAAGGCCTTCTCTGAGCCTTTAGGATCTGAATCAGATTCTAAAGGTTTCTTTTAACTGCCACTTTTGCTTAGCACTGCGCCTGGTTACGTAATAGGTATTTGATAAATGTTCAGTAAGGGAATGATTGAATCTTAACTGAAGTCAGAGAAGTAATTTTTTAGATGTCATTCATATTATGACCTGAATTTTTTTTTTTACAAAAACGGTATTATTAATGTTTTATAATTTAAGGTTAGGTTCTCACTAACCTGTGTGTAACATGTTTGAGTTCTGAGACAAGAAAACAGATGGAGGCTTGCAAATCATAGTCTAAATTTCAACAAATTTCAACCTTTGCATTATTGACGTCTTGGGTGAGATGATTTTTTGCTGGGGGTGGGGGTGGTGGCAGGGGCCTGTCCTATGCCTTGTAGATGTTTAGCAGCAGCCTTGGCCTCTGTGCACTAGAATTATTAAGTAGTAACCCTCCTCAGTTGCCCCCAAAGTTGTGAGAACTAAACATATTTCAGATGTTGCCAGATGTCGTCTGAGGGACAAAATTGTACCTGGTTGAGAACTCCTGGTCTAAATATTTATTTATTTATTTATTTTTATTTATTTATTTATTTTTGCAGTACTGGGGATGGAACCCAGGGGCATTCTACCTCCGAGCTACACCCCCAGCCCTATTTTTTATTCTTTATTTTGAAACAGGGTCTCACTAAGTTGTGGAGGGCCTCACTAAGTAGCTGAGGCTGGCCAGGAACCCGGATCCTCTGGTCTCAGCCTCCCAAGTACTGGGATTACAAGTGCATGCCACCACGCCCACAGGTCAAGCTGTGCACATAGCCTGATCTGCATTCCCATCCAAGGTCCTCAGTCGGCTCCCCAGAAAGTGCCTTCTGAGCTGAGAGGCCCAAAGCCGACAGGGCTAATCTGGACAGCAGTGATCTGCAGCGTCTTGCCTGACCCTGGATGGCAGTGACCCTATCCGGTCCCTTCAGGGAGACAGGATGGGTAACTTCTCCCACCCCCATACCTCACTTTTCTGCCTCAAGATTTCTAGAAAGTTTTATGCACCTCCCTAAACTATATCATCTGAGTAGGTGGGCATATGGGAGGAGAAAGCCTCATGTTCTGGGGAACTCAGTCTGCCTAGACTTCCACTTTGGGTAACTTTAAACAAAAACAGAGCCATCTTTCTCTGGTTTTCTAGTGCAGTGATTTTCTGTGTCACCACTATGCACCCTGCCCCACCCACACACCCCTGTAAAAAGAAAGGAAATCTTTTGTGTTTCGTGAGGCAGAGTCCTTTGGAGCATCAGGTGAAGATGCTAGTTCATGGGCTTCGGAAATGTAAAATTCTGAGAATGAGTTGAGCCTTGGTTGGTGGATTATGTTGTTCTCAAATAAGAAGTAAAATAATAGAGCTTTTTTCTTATTTGTATATTTTGTATATATATATTTGAAAGGAAGAAGAAATAATTTCTGCCTAATTAAATGGTGGTTTTAATCATGAAAGCCCGAAAGGTTGAAATGAATCATTTAAGTGGGGGTGCAATTTATTGGGAGTTTGTAGGGTTTTTGCCACCTCTTTTGGAATGCTGTGTGTTGCAGAGTGAATACAATTCTAGGGAAGTACGATTGCAAAATGAATGTTGGCAGTTCCTCCTGTGATTAATATGTCAAACTTGTCAAAATTCTGTCATCATGCATGCCAGGTTCATTCAGTTCTTGAAATGAGCCCACTCCAGAGTACGTTCTAAAGCAAATAGGAGCTGCTAATTTTCCTCTTTGTAGGGTGTCAGTGTTCTTCCTCTTGCATATTCATTTGCTGCTCTCTAACTTTAGATATTATTAGATAGCATAATTCTAATTTTTATTGAAGAAGGAACTACTCCTCAGGCTTTTTCATTGTACCTGTGAATCAAAGTTTGCCTATTCTAAAATTAGGCATTAAACCTTTTGCTTTAAGTCTTTAAGAGGAGTTCTATCCAGCTGTCATTATTTTTGTTTTTATTCTTAGTTGGTGAGTTATTCAGCTATATCTTTTTCTTTTTAATACCTGAACTCCAGGGTATGTCTGCAGCTGTAGGTTTCTGAATAATGCTAAGTATTCTTTACACCCCTGCTACTTAATTGGCTTTTTTGAACAGCTGTCTTGGCAATTTGCTACCAAGTTCTCTGTGCTGTGGTTGCAGTTAACTTTAAATGGATCTCTTGCTGAGCAGAAAAATGAATCGCAAGGTGTCCAAGTTTGCCATTGTCATTCCTGGGAGCTCATAAACCTTGTAAAAGATACTGTGCCAGGCTAAAGGACTGATCTGGAAGTTGGAGTGGCCTGTTTATGACATCTGGCTTAAGTTGATTTAGGACCATAGTTAAAAGTATTTTTACTAGCTATTTGACCCATTACATGGGAAAATATACTATTTCCTGGGAATATTTAGCTGGAATAGGACTTATATAATTGTGCTTTAGAGGTAGAAATGCTTTATAAAGAACAAGTTATTAGAATTGGTATGTTGGGAGAACAAAATTGCTTCTGGTCTTATCACACCATCTAGTGCAACTGGTTCTAGAAGGGCATTTGGAGAGGAGAGGACATTGCAGACAAAGACATAGCACCTAAGATTCTGGGTCCGAATCCTATGGCTTTTCCTGCTCTTCCAGCTGGGCTGTACTGTGTGAATTTCAGAGGTCCAGCTTCATTTCACAGCCCAGATTAGAAACAGACTGAAGTGACTTGTGTACTATGAGCCACCTTTCCCTTGACTCCATCCTGATGTTTTGTTTGGTCTTCAGAGGATGGGGCATCTTTGGGAAGCTGCCCCAGTTTTGTCTTACAACACCAGCTTCATGAAATGCAACAGTTCAGTTTTAAGGCAGTGATGGTAGAAAGATGGGTTTCTGTCCCAGGTCAGTTCTATTTATTGTACCTTTACAATAGCTCCTTCCCTTGGATCCCACGTTGCTCTTTACTGTCATTGGAGGGTGGTGAAGCTTGAGCTGCCTTTAGAGCTAAAGTCTTCAAAATGTCTTCCATGAAACGTGTAATAAAGACTGTTACGTAGAAAGGATGCTGAGGAGACTGAGCATGTGGCCTTGTCTACCCTACCCAGCTTCAGCTGGAGTAGTTCTGCTTTTATCTTATTTATTTGTGGGATTCTGCATTTAATATCAGTAGGGGAATAATGGTGACTAATTTTAAAAATAAACAGGAATTATAAGATGTTTTAGCTCAGGAACCTAGACACATACCCCAAAGCCATTTAGCTGATGGTGCCTGACCCATTTTGCTTTAATGCTTTCTAGACTAAAGATTTTTATAATCTCTCTTTATAGTCATTTTAGTCATGGGCAATGTCAGTATGCTCTTGGAATCACAGATGTTCTCCTTCAACTGTTCATCTTTTCTTGTTGCATTTCTCTTAGGAACTCATTCATTTAATAAACATATTAATACCTACATTTGCAACACTGCTAGGTGGAGAATACAGAGTTGAGTAGGTCAGTCCCTAGCTTTAAAAAGTTTATCCCATTTATTAAAGGCAACTGTAACACAGAGAAGAAAATGCCAAGCGCCACGAGAATGGCACTGTGGGAATTTAGGGGAAGAGGATGGTAAGGGGGAGATGAGTGGAAGGAACTTTAAAAGCCTGAGTGCTTCAGAAGATTTTACAAAAATGGTGAACATAGGAGAAGTGCTGGTGTAGGGGAAATATTTTAGGTGAATCAGACAGGTGGAAATAACCAGCAGGGAGTTGAAATGAGACATTAGTGCTAGGAAGGTATAGCCAAAAAGAGTGTGGGTGTGGGTACAGAGAAATTTGGTAATTTTGTCCTTTGTTCAGGACATTTTTCTTGAACACCTACTATGTGTTATTTATGATGTTAAATACTGAGGATACAGTGGTATTTTCATATTGGACATATGGATATCATCATAGACATTGTCCTTGCTCTTATGAAGTTTAGTCTAGTAGGAAATAAAGGTGCTGAAGACTTAATTATTCTGACCAGACAAGGAGCTTTTCAAGGGCCTATATCTGTTTCCTTTACTGCTGTTCTATACATAGCTTTTGGTACAGTGCCTGGCCTGTGTTACACTGTCAGTGTATATTTGAAGAATGAATAAAAAAAATAGAATGGGTATTAATAAAAACACAGGTTGCTGTGGAAACAGGGAAGCGAGGTTGGAGAGGGAGTAGTTCAGCAGTTTGAGGGTGGGCTTTGGACTTGGGTGGTGGCTGTGTTGCAGTAGACACATCTGAACATTGTTGAGGAAGGATAATTGATAGCATTAATTGGATGAAGGTGTTGAGAGGGAAGGAGTGTCGAGATTTGCTCTCAGATCTCTGGCTTTACCATATGGGTGAATTGCTCTGGTTTTCTACAGGGACTTTTTGGAGGAGGAGTTGTTTTGGGGAGTTGAGATGGAAGATGAGTCTATTTTAGGATATGATGAGTGTGTGGTACCTTATGGACATTCAGGGTACATTTGTAGGATAAGTTGTGAAGAGAGTAAAGAGACTGAAGGCAGATTCTCTAGGAACCTCTTCATTTAAGGATGGAATGAGATAGAAGAACCAACGAAGGAGCAGGTAGGGCACTTTTAAAAGCAAACACCATTGCAACAAATGTTTGTGTGACAAGAGCTATGCCAGACTCAGATGACAGACCATTTATTTATAGTATTTTTGAGTAGCATTTGAATATTCCAACATAGCAAGAAAAAGAAAAAGTAGACAGTTTCTTATGTTTGGTCTGATGCTATGATTAAAAAAAATTATGAAATGTTAGAAACAATTCTATAAATCTTTTGGACTTAAAGACAATTGTATTTTAGCCCTGGTATGTACTGTTCTGTACGTTTGTCCTTAACTGTCGTGTCACTACTTCCTGACTGGGGGAAGCGATTATCAGATTATTTGGGCGAGAGCATGTAAACTCTTAATTGTGCAGTTTGCAAGTAGAAATGAGGGCAGCTCCACATATGTAATCTAAAATAAATCATATAAAACTGAACTGTTAGTAATTTAGCATTCCTCTGCTGTCTTGAGTCTTATTATATGTGTATTTATGAAAGAACTGAATGGTTTGCTGGCAAGAGGTATAATGCTCATGTAAAGTTACTGGGGACCTGCTTCTTTCAGAGAATTGGGCATGTAGAGACTTGAGCTCTCATCTGAGAGCATCAGTCAGCTATTGAGTTTTCAGTAAGATTTTCTTCCCTTATGGTGCTAATTCTGCTCTTCTTCCCCTCCCTGCCCATTTGTTTCTAGAATTTACTTGGCATAACACAGTAAACAGGCTCTATTCTCTCATTTCAACTACATAGAAATATTGCTGCTCTTTCTGTAGAAGCTACCCTGGTGGGGTACAGCAACACATTGGTTAAAGGTTGAAAAATTGTCATAGTCCTTTGTACAATGGTTCAAAGAATATTAGGGTGTGTTGAGTATTATTAAGTGTGGTTTCACTGCTGTGCGTTTGTCAAAATGGCAGTCGATTCAACCATTCTTAATATTATTATCTAAGATTGCACTTTAATTCAACCTTTATAAATGAACTTGAGTATTTGCATAGAGGTGAGAAAATTTTCTATAGATCCTTTTCATTTTCAAGTGTAAAATAAGTTCATTTTTGTAGTGGCAGTAATAAAATAACTATCACAAATATATGCAACTTTCCAGATTCTTTCCCTGTGTATAATACCACAGAAGATAGGTTTGTTTGCATTCCATGCATCACTAGTAATAACCCTTACCTTTAAACTTGAGGTAATTTAGTAATTTAATAAAACATTGAAATCTTGGGTAGCATCAGATTTCAGTTTATGATCCATTTAAAAATATTGTTTAGAAAAGATTTGATTGCCTTAGAGTTTTAACTAACATAAACATCAATCCTTAGTTTGTACTATGACCACAGTGTGTTTTTGTGAGAAATATGTAAAACTTCAAAGACATCTTAGGCTTTTACTTTGTCTTATCCAAAATCTCATATATGGAGAGAATATAAAAGGTTTAGACTTTTTGTGTTTCATTTGGAAGTGTTGGGTAGAATATATCAAGTACTGAACTTAAAGGTTTATTTGAATAATTTTTTTTGGTTGAACTTTTTACTTAGCTAAGCCTTCCCAATGAATCTTATGTTTTGCTATCTTCAAACTTTGGGTAGAGAAATTATTTAAAATATATATTCTTTTTTAGATAGAATGCTTTCTTTTTCAGTTAGTGTTTAACCAGAAAATTTAATTATCTCACTTCAAATGAAAATCTCTTAACATATGGCATAGATGCTGTGGGTGTTATGAAATCTATAAGAAGAATCAGTGCTGTTGGTATATTAAATGCATTTCTTCTAAAAATAATTTTGGAAGTTACAAACACTCCCACAGATTTAACACTTTTGTTTCTCTATGAGTAATAAGGAAATAAAATTTGTTAGAATTTAAATAGTTGGGGGATTGTAAAGTTGTTTTGGATTTTGCCTGAAATAACTTACATTCTACTTGTGAAATATTCAGAGGACTTTTAATTAAAAATAATTCAAACCAATTTAGTTAGCTGAGAAAGAGCCTAGTCATTGCCCATGATAGAGTCTCTGCTTATAATAGTGACAGATTCCCTTTTGACTTAAGGGCTTATTTTTCTAAGCTATAGTGCCTTCCTTTATTTAATTAGACACACCTTTTCAGTGCTTTTTTTTGTACAACTCAGTTAAATTGCAGAAAACGTGTTTCTTTTTTTAATGTTCAGGTTTTCATTGTGGACAATAGGATGGAAGTAGGATTTTCAACTGTAACCTTACCATTATAGATACATATTAAAGTCATGATAACTATATGTAATGAAAGAACAGATTAAAAATAGCTTTATTGAGATATAATTTTAAAATTAATTAACCACAAAATTTACCTGTGTTTAACAGAGTGTGGAAAGACTTCATTTTTATGTTAGACAAAATCTCTACGAATTACCTGAGCAGTTATTACAAATATAAATTCCCAGATTTCTTAATTTCCTTCCCCCTAAATTTTGATCCACTAGGACTCACACTTTCATATATGTCAGGAGACTTGCTGAAATGAATGATTCTGATGTTCTAGTTCTTTTAAACCTCTTAATTATAAGACAGATGTCTTATAAAATCTTATAAATCTCTGGATTTTAAAACTTACATAGTACGTTTTTAAGTTTAAAAACCTGAAAGTATCCCAAATCAGATCTCTATAATTATATTATACACGTTTGTGGGAGGGGCGAGTTAAATGGACTTTCCTCTGCATTCTCAAATTAAGAGTCCCACCTTATCCTTACAAAATAAGAATGGGCCTTAAGCTTTAAAACTGGAGCTTGCTGAATGGATTTGCTGCTAGAATTTTATGACATATTTGTAAATCCATTATTTTACTTGTTAGTTTTGGGACACTCTTGGCAGAGTTTTTTTTTTTTTTAATTGTTGTTGAAAGCTGAAATTCATAGTGCAGTGTGGATGGGAAAGCTTTAAGACATCCTAGACTCTAGATGGCAGTCTAGGGCGCTGAGTCTATAAAGTGATGGAGTTCTCTCCACCTTTTCCCAAGAGGTGTACCTAGCAAGGATGGTTGCCGCTTCTACTTGAATTAACCAGTAACTTCTTGTGGAGGCACTCTTAAGAGCCAAACAAAACCTTTTCAGTTTCTTTCATACGTGTTCTTATATTATTAGGAAGATTTTAGAACTCTTGAGTAACCTAAAATAGGAAAAGATAATTTTAAAAAGTGGTAAGTTTTGTAATATGACAGATTCTCAGGTAGGTTGTCACTTTGTTCTCTACCATCTGACTTGACTTTTGTACCTCTGGAGAGTGATGGTAATAATTGTTTAACTTTTTGGCTGCTGAAAAATATTTTGACTATGTTGCTTTAATCTCCAAATTAGACAATTCAGTTTTTTCTTTTGTTTTTAAAAAGAGCCATCTCAGAAAGGTTAAGTATGGTAAATAAAGCATTAGAGCATGGGCTCTTAACTTTATCCACCAGTTCTAGTTGTGTAATCCTGTAAAAATTACTTTTACCTTTCTGATTCCCTTTGTAAAGTGTAAATGTCAAATACCCACTGCATAGGGTCATTCTGAGGATTAAGTAAGATAAAATCTAGAATATAGTGGGCATATGTTGACTGCCTTTGGAAAGAATGACTGGCAGATGAGGGATAGACAGGAGCTGGGATTCCTGGGGAGACTAGCCCTGTAGCAGTTTGAGACCCATGTCTTCTGGTTTTCCATTTTGTACTATGTACATGAGACCAGGATTTGTGCCTCTGTGGAACACTTGCAGGCATTATTTAATGTTATGTTAGTTAGCCAGGGCTATGCTGCAGGGTATTTAAGCAGGTATTTATTGTCTCACAGTTCTGGGGTAGAAGTCTGAAATCAAAGTGTTGGCAGGGTTGGTTCCTCCGAGGGCTGTGAGGGAAGGATCCGAGCCAGGGCTTTCCCTGCCTTAAAGATGGCCATGTACTGGGAGTTCTTCCTGTGTGTCTGTCTCTGAATTCCCCTTTTTATAAGGATACTTATAGGGTCCACCCTAATGACCTCATCCTAACTTGATTACCTTCGCGAAGACCTTATCTACAAATTTGGTCACATTCTGAGGTATTAGAAATTAGGAATTAAACATACAGATTTGGTGGTGAGGCGGGGGCGGGGGTGTGGGACTACAATTCAGCCCATATCGATATATTTGAGATATGAAAGTGAAACAGATTTTTTATTTACAATGTCTTCATTTTTATGTCATGCTTATTTGTTGAACTTTTTCTTTAAGACCAAACATTTACCTACCTAAACTGAAGTGAGACACTTGAAACAAATTGGTAGAATTGCACAGACATTTCTATTTCCTTGTCTCAGTTTTTTTGTATGTTACCATTGGGGTGAAAAAAGAATGTTTAAATTTGAGTGACTGAAATCTCAAGGAATGAATTAAATTATCCTGACTTACAGAATTATGGGTATTTGAGTTAATTTCACGAATGGTACGTACCTATTAATTAGAGAATATACTGATCTGCATGTTACATAAAATCTTGCTTGTATTAGTTTCCTAGAGCTGCCATAAAAGGAACTACAAACTGAATGGATTAAGACAATAGAGTACTTTCCTCTCAAAGTTCAGAATCGGGAAATCCTAAAGCAGTTTTTGAGCAGGGCCATGTTGAACCTGGACGCTGGAGGACGAATCCGCGCCTCGTCGAGCTCCTGGTGTTCACTGTCGGTCCCTGGTGTTCCTTGACTGGTTGTGGCATCGAGTCTCTTTCTCTGCCTTCATGTGGCCTTCTTCCTTTACTTTCTCTTAATAAAGATACCAGTCATTGAATTTAAGGTCCACTTGAATTCAGTACAGCCTCATTTTAACTTGATTACTTCTGCAAAACCCTCTTGCAAATCAGACCACAATCTTAGGAACTGGGGTGAGGATTTCAGCATCTTTTTAGGGAACATAATTCAACTTCCATATTAATCCTCCAATCATTTTTGACTAGTAATAGAAAGCTTTGTTATCACAGGTTCATGTTCTCCAGCCGGACAACTCAGAACTCCCCAACTTAGTCCTGGTTGCTAACCCGTTGCCTTGTTTTTCCAGGGACATAATTAGGCTTCTTTCTTGGCTCTGTCCTTCTGTTTGTTGGAAACTGTTAATTTTGTTTCTTGCTTTCTTTACCAACTCAGTTTTTTTTTTTTTTTTTTTTTTTTTGCGGTACCGGGGATTGAACCCAGGGGCGTTCTACCTCTGAGCTACACCCCCAGTCCTGTTTTTTATACTTTATTTTGAAACCGGGTCTCACAAAATTGCGGAGGGCCTCACTAAGTAGAGAGAGAGAGAGAGCTGAGGCTGGCCGCGAACCGGGATCCTCTGGTCTCAGCCTCCCAAGTACTGGGATTACAAGCGTGCGCCACCATGCCCGGCACCAACTCAGTTTTATAAAGGCTGTTTGGAATTGTGGAACTTTCTATTTCATAACTTAAAATAGATTTTACCTCCAGATGTTTTTGTAATTGGAATTCATATTGTCTCCCTACTCACTGTATATAATCTATATCATTTTTTATTAAGACAGTGATATTCTCTCTGTACAATCACTTTTCTTTTACTAAGACCAAACATTCACTTCCCTAAACTTAAGTGAAGTACTTGAAGTATACTTGAAGCATGAGCGTTGCATTGGATTGAGAAAGTCTGGGGCTTGATCGGAGAGCTGTGAGTATTCACAGGTTCTGTGTTGAAAAATGTTACGCTCTGTTGGGAAGTAAGGCTCAAAGGGTGGAGTTGTGCCTTGGTTCACCTCTAAGATATACCCGTTAATGAAGCCTAAACAAACGGGGAGATCTTTATTTTGGCAAAGTATTAACTGGCCTCACTTTAAAAAGAGTACATGTGTATGTATGAAGCTACCATAAGCTATTTGTTGTGTATACTTTTAAAAATAAGTATTTGGGTTTTTTTTCTTTTTTTTTAAAGGCAAAGGTTTTTAATTAACTTAAGAAAGGTGGGGATACAGGTTGGGGGTCATCTAAGAAAGTTGAGGGGTATTTGGGTTTTTGTAGGTAGGCTCTGAATGAAGCATCTTATAAATTGTCTACCTGTGGATACTATATTAATAATCTTTCGTATTCTCAGTAGGTATGACATATAAGAAAATGTTTTGTGCTCATCTTCCTTCTAATGTGTTCATTTTGCCTTATATAAACTTCACAGCCTTTTCAACGGCATATGGGGAAATGTCAGTTGTTGTTTTTCTTTTTTTAAACTTTGACAAAATGGAAATGCCACACTCAGATGACTTCTCAGGAAGAATAAAAGGCTGTTATTATGAGTATAGATTTGAACTTTAAACATTCATCTGATTTTAGTATAAAGTGTTTTCTTTACCAGGAACTCAAGTAGATTTTCTGTTGCCTGCATGACAAGTTAATTGAGAAGGAAAGTATGAAAGCATAAAAATGAAAAAAAAAAAGGGTGGTGGACTAATGTGACCCGACTGAGACACAGCCCCTTATTTGCCACCTTCTTTGCTAGTGCGCAATGTGAAGAATTGTTTCTCACTGAGCTGTCAATCCCTCACCTTTCCTTAGGAAGTGGCAGCCTCTGACCCACAAAGAAGTGGTGACATTAGTCAGTGAAGCTGAATTAAGTAGATTTGGAAGTTGGCATTGGTAATTTAGTAAGTCTTCTTTCTTTGAATAATTAAAAATTCAAAGCCTGTAGCACAGTGATTAGCTTTTTTTGACACTTGTGTTCTAAGTCCCTGAGTCTTTACTGCAATTGGTGCATCTTGCTAATATATACTTCTTTCTCCTCAAAAATTTAAAAGATCTTTCACAAGTAGGTAAACTTGAACTTAACATTGCAGGTAACGGAAATAACACAAAATGCACAAGGAGTAGGGCAGCATGCTGAAAACAGTGGAATTATGAGATTAGTATCAAGGGATCAAAAATAAATTGCTCGGTGAAAAATTCAAGATAGTCATATTAACAGCAATGAAGGAAAGCCCCAAAGCAAAATCTGCAGTTCAGTGAGACTAGTCATTTTACTATTCCAGAACATTCTCTTTTCCTCAACCTTTTTGTAATACCTTGTTCCATCTGTTCATATCTTCCTCTTCAAAAGCTAGCTCAAAGCTCCTATCTCTTAAAATAGGAAACTTTTCTTGAGCAGTCTAGCTCTTAGCGATTTCTGATCACAAAGAAATGATCTATTCATTTTGTGTTCTCGCTTGGTTGAGCTCATCTTTTATATCCTCTCAGAAGCGTTTTTAAGAAGCTTTTCTATATATAATTTAATTTCTTTTTTCACTTCTATTTTATTAATGGTGTTTAAATGTAGGTCTTTCACCCTTTCAAACATGTAAATTTTTGTTAAGTAATAATTTTGGTGCTGGCTTTTTTTGTTTTTGTGCCTTCCATAGTACCTTGAATAGTGCTTTCCACATAACTGGTATTTATTAATGCTTGTTTGCATTTAGTTTGAGTCTTGATAGTAACTGATAATTGATCCTGTTTGGAAAATCCTGAAGAAACTGTCAGTAGTTTTAACTACTTATGTCCAAGTTCTGTCCTTTGAAGGCATCACAGATTAGGGTTTTTTTTTAACATGTCTTTTATGTATAGGTTGATTATCCTTTATTCAAAGTGGTTTTAACCAGAAATGTTTCAGATTTTGGAATTTTGTTAGATTTTGGAATGTTTGCATAGACTTTATCAGTTGAGCATCCCTAGTCTCAAAATCTAAAATTAAAAATGGTTCAAAATCTGAAACTTCTTAAAATATAATGTTGGCATTCAAAAGATTTTGGATTTCAGGGCATTTCAAATTTTGGATTTTTGGATTAGGCATGGTCAACCCGTATTTGAGTTATACTTGATGTTTATGTGACACATTCTGTGCTTACCATTTTTTAAAGTAAAAGAATGAAGATTTTTGTTGAGCATTATCAACTACATTTAGTAGCCTTTAAGTAGGCCACAATCTCCCTGCAGTTAGTCAAATTCAATAGCAGTTTACTTTTTTGCAGCATCTACGAAGGGCAAAACTCCCTTCAGTTAACGTCAGATACCTGCTTAGCTCTTGCAAGGAGATATTGCATTGCACCCCATTTCTGGCCTGTAATATGTGGAGAAGAGCACCCAGAGATTTACATAAAAATGATTTTGAAGAAATGATTTTGATTTGGTTTCTAAGGACATTAAATGTAAAAACACAAAAACAAAAATGATACAAATATACCTGTTTATGCAGAAATCTGAATGGGGAAGTTCTCAAGAACAAGTCATTTGTTTCCTATGGCAGAAGGGAAGAAGTAATTAAAAAAATATATAAAACTTTACCACCCCAAATTTGCTCAGGTGTAAAATTGAAGAGGAATTTATACAACAGCGAATACACCTGACAAATGTTGGTATTCACTAGGACTAGATGATTTTAATTTTTTGAATTTATAATAAATGCAAAAGGTCAGTACTTATACTTTCAAGGTTAAAGCCAGATCATTCAATGAATGAAACATTTAAAATCTGTTATAGGACTTTAACTGTTTGCCCAAATTAGCTTACTTTATAGCTCAAGAAGCACAACTCCAAGTTTTTATGATAATTTAAATATATTTTAAGTGTGAGAGTCAAGTCTTAGTTTTCTTTGTTTATGTGAGTATCGCTGATTAAAACTAAAAGCAAAATGGCTCAAGTCTTAACATATCAAAGAGGAGTCCATTTTTCCAAGGTTGCATCTATCTTTCATAGAAATGTACAGAAGTATAGATGTTTCTGGATCCTTACCTTTTCAAAATCTTACACTCTCAAATCTCTCAAAAATAAGTAAACCACAAACCCACTTTGAGGAGTTTATTAACCTCTGAGAAAAGTAGCTCAGTGGGTTCTTTAAACAGATAACGGTGGTTGTGGGGCACAGTGGCTCCTGCCCACCATCAGGTGTGAGGGGGACAACTTCCTCGAGGAGTGGTGCTGGGCTGCAGCTGCAAGGTGAGTTAGCTCGGAAGGAGCAGCCTGAGCAGAGGCCGCCCTGTTCTTCATGCACAGCCGACTTCCAGTGCCTTTTTTATAATGTGACATTCAGAACGTAGCCTGTGAGCTCTGTATCCCAGCTGCAGAAGTGCTAAGCAGAATGGCTAAATTCAGAGCTTTATGGCAATTTCTAGAAAATGCATCTAAGGTACTATTTCCCAAATTTGAGGACTCTGACCCTGGCAGCATTCTCATACCGTGGATTGAAAAATGCTGCTGAAAAGTTAAATATTGTTACATTAGGTGGTTACTTGGTGTCAGTATGGTTTTAGACAGAGAAAGGAATATAGACACCAAATCAGTATAGCATTACATACACTCATATGCTAAATGAAAGAGTTTAGCAAGACATTTTCCTAGTTACCAGAATGGGTTTTACCATTAATCAATTTACTCCCTAATTTTGTTAAGGGTTGACATTAGGTTTTTTTTTTTTTTTTTTTTTGCGGTACCGGGGATTGAATGCAGGGGCGTTCTACCTCCGCGCTACGCCCCCGGCCCTAGTTTTTAATGCTTTATTTTTGAAACCGGGTCTCACGAAGTTGCGGAGGGCCTCACTAGGTAGAAAGAGAGAGAGAGAAAGAGGGACAGAGAGAGAGAGAGAGAGAGAGACAGAGAGAGATAGATCGATCGATCTATCCATTGATCGATCTTGCGCGCGCATGCGCGCTGAGGCTGGCCGCGAACCCGGATCCTACGGTCTCGGCCTCCCAAAGTACTGGGATTACAAGCGTGCGCCACCACGCCCGGCTCGACATTAGGTTTTTGATTTGTACTTTCTAACCTTACCTTTAGCGCTCTTACTGGAAGTTGACTAATTGTTTATTATTTCAAAAGAAAATGAAAACATAAAAATGAGCATACAAAAGGATAAGGAAGAATAGCCCTCACATTATGAAGCTTCACAGGACCAAGTTAAAGGACAAATATAAATGTGCTATTACAAAACCATTAAGCCTTGTGAATTCTTACTCTTTCAGAACCTTTCCATCATGATTTCCCAAATATTACTGACAGTAATTCTGCATCTATAATCTTAAAATTGTCCATTGACAAAAAATAGAGAATTTAAAAAATTTCATCTTTTATGTAGTTTGGGAACTTCTTGGAGACATAAAATCTTGTATTTCTGGCACCTTTCTTGTAGTGGGTACCTTATAAACATATTTCGATTGTTTGACTAGTCATGAAATAGTTAAAATGTTCTTTGAATATTTATCTTGGAAAAACTCCTCAAGTGTGGAACTTCTGTTACCATATCTATTATTAGAAGAAGACCAGTGCCCCATCTTGGTCCTGTTGGAAGAAATCGTGCTTTTATCATATATTCAGCAGCAAATGCCAAATGAAGGGTGGGCTTTCTGAAGACATTTAAGCTTTTTTTATTCAGATATTTATTTTAGTAGAACTTTCCTTTTGCTGTGGTCTCATTCTAATCAGTTATTTTATCCTTCAGTATTTATTCAAAATTTTAAAATGGAATCTCAAATTCTATATTATATGAAGAAGAGTTTTTTATCTTTCGTAAAAGCTGGCTAAAATAGTAATATATTAATCAATTCTTATAAGGGGAAGTTCATATTTTCAATAAGAAGCTATAATCTTGTAAACTATGTAATGTCTACATATGTTGAGTCTATAGAACAGTGATTTTCAAAATCTAGGTATTCTGAAATTGCCACTGTTTTATTTTTGGCCAAAATGTTTAGACCATCTTGACATTTTAGATTAAATCGCTGTAAAATCATGTTGTGTTTACTTGCACTTTAAAATGCTCTTTAAAATTTCTTTTTCTGCTGTTTCTGTATTTCTGGAGTATTTTATTAAAGTCCCTATACTTTTATCCATGCCACTCATACTTTTGTAGAAAGTGCAGGATTTGAAAAACACTCTTGTTTTCTCTAACTCTGTCCTTTTATAGTTTTCTTCCTGTTTCTTCAGATGTCTTCTCTTTCACTTGCTCCTGAGGCTGATCAGCCCTTAAATGTTTGCCTTCCCAGGATTCTCTCTCTCCACAGCCTGGTCTGTCACAGCTGTCTGCAGAATTACAGTTCTCTCCGCCTGTGAGCATGTGATTATCTTCTCCCACCAGATTATGAGATTAAAGGCCAGGGATTATGACCTGTATTTAAACACACCCCCCCCCACACACACACACTTACACACATTTAGTTTAGTGCCTGGGGCATGGTAGACCTCACAAAATGCATGTTTAAAAAATAAATAAGATTAACTATAAATGGTTTTCCCAATCATATATATTTCTGAGGAACATATATTTGTTGGTTTTTAGAGGGTAGCAGTCCACCTCCGAGTCTGGAACTAATTGAAATATAGAAATATAAAAATCAGTGATTCAAGTCACAATATCAGCTTATTGGTAAAGCTGGGTTGGAGAATGCATCTTGACCTTTGTCCATGATCTGACTTTCTATTCCTTTCCCCCCAAATTTAAACCTTCCACTGTGTATCTAAGGGAATATTCCAGATCAGCAGAACAAACACCCAGAGATTTTGCAAGGAGGGCACACCGACTCAGACTTCTCTGTAACCCCTTAGTGGCCACCTAGAGAGACAGGTGTCCAGACTCAAGTATGCTTGTCACAAAGAAGCAGGAAGAGTGAATCACAGGGTGCAGATCTGAAGAGCAACCCATGAGGACTTACTTGCTCCATCCTTCATTCAGCATGTAGATACTGAGCACTTACTGTGTGCTGGCCTCTGGAGTTTATGTTTCAGGGAGTGCTCAGTTCCTTTTAGACTCACCAGAAAATAAGTTACTCTTCCTCTTTTATATTGTAGCAGAAGAGCCACGCACACTTGTATCCTAGTACTTGGGAGGCTGAGACAGGAGGATCGGAGGTTTGCAACCAGCCTCATTTACTTAGTGAGGCCCTCAGCAACTTAGTGAGACCCTGTTTCAAAATAAAGGAATAAAAAATAAGGCTGGGGGTGGAGCTTGGAGGTAGAATGTCCCTGGGTTCAATCCCCAGTACCCCCCAAAATAAACAAATAAAATAAAATACTGTAGCAGAAGTCCTTCTACTATAGCAGAAGGAAAGATAGGGACAAGGGCATAGAATAGTTCAAACAATATAGCCCTTTCTCCAGCCATTTGGTGGAAAACAAAGCCGGGACTTTGGTCATTTTAAGGGCACAATAGTACAAAACAGAGAAGCATACCAGAGCAATCGTTAGGAAACAGGGAAATTTCAACCAGCTCATGTTTTAGAGAAAGTGTGAAAAGGCTGAAGGTAATTTCTGTTTTCCTTTACTTACACTGCTTCGCTTAGGATTTTAAAGTCCATTTAGGACCTCATCCTGATTTTTTTCTAGCATGGGTCTGCCAAGTGTTCATGTGTACAAATTGCTTAGAAAACCTACTCCTCAGGGAGGTTTGGTGGCAGCGTTGAAAGTAATGGGGAAACTCTAGAGATTGTCTGCCACAAATACCAGTGCGTTGTTGCCAGTGGGAGGTCTTTATCATGGCAGCATCTCCTGATAAGTCGATTTTTAAGGCCCTAGCATTTATCATCACTGCCACTCATTCAGTATCCTATATAGTGCCTTATATCATTCAGCTATGGTGATATATGAGATCTTACAGGTGCAGCCTGTAGAATAGCTTTTTATCTGCTGCATTACTTAGATGAGGGCAGTGTCTCAAATGCCTGAAGTACATCATAAGAAGAAGCCATCTACTTAATTCTTTAAATTGTTATAAAAGTCCTCTAGAGCAGTAGTTTCCAAACTTGGATGTGCATGAGGGTCATGGTGGAGGACAGGGGACTGATTTTTAGAAATAGGAATTGTAGTATTTTGTGCCAGGGATTGATACAGAAGGTCCCTTGGGTGGGGCTGGGGTATATGCACCTGTGTGCACTTTTAAACATACTCCAGGAGATCTTTGAGATGGCTGATAGGCCACCTAAAGGGAGCCATTTTACTATGGGACTATGTTTTGCTTAGATAGCATTTATGCCCAGGTGACTTTTTATCGTAAGAGAATAAATGCAAACAATAAAAGTAGAAGTCTTTTGAAAATGCTGATTTTTTTTAGGGAGTTGAGAGTGTAATTATTCCTTGGAGATGTGTTCATGTTAAGAGTATGGTAGAAAAATCAGCATAATTAGATATATTTAATTCTACCAATAGTCTGAGGGTGAACTCAGTAATTTGTCATTATTACAATTTTGTTTGTATTCTTTTGTTTTATGTAAAGGAATTATATTTTTTATAACACTGATTTCTTACAGTCACTAAGACAATATTTTTAAGGTCTTAATGTTAGGAACCAATTTTATGAGTTATTTGCACATTATACATTTGCCTAGCCTAGTATCTTGAATATAGTAGATATTTATAAAACATTTTGATTATAAATATGCAGGTAATGAGCTTACTATGAAATTATTGCATTGTTTGATATATATGGTTGTAGTTATTATACAACCACAAAAATTAAAACTAGATAAATGCTTGAAGATTTTTATTTTAAAATCAGGTTTCTTTTTCACCTTTATTTGCTTTGGTTGGATTATTGCTGCTTTTCCTCAGTTGTTTAGCTTTATAATTGGAAAATTGACTACTTTATTAGATGCCCTTAGAAATGTCCCAATATTCAAAGAGAATAAGTAGAATAATCCTAGGTCTTGGTTTGCATTGATGGTCAAAGTTTATTCCATTGGTCCCACCATAATTATTAGCAGCATCCTCAGTCTCTCTCAGGATGCTAAATTATATAAGTACTTTTGGACCTTGAAACCATCTAAACCAGTGACTTGCAAATTGAGTTCTTGCCTTCACTTATTCATAGGGGACCATCAGGGGCTTCACAACCTATCTTTTATCGTTTAATATTAATGGCTCTTTCTGTATTTTGAATTCTAATGTGGGCATTTTGTAGACCCTCCATTTTGGATGTTCTCCAATAAGTAGCTTTAATAAAATGTTGATTTTAATGAGAAGCTTTATGATTTATATGTGGCATTTTAAATTTAGTTGTATTTTTTGAACTGTGGAAGATTTGGGCTGTCTATTGAAACTGTTCTTTCAAAATGGTTTTGAACTGGGTGAGAATTCCCGGGCCATTAGCTTATGTCCAGGCATCCAAATAACAAAAACACAGCTCAAAAAGACATATAGCAATGTTCTCTGGTGTTCCGTGATAGTTTATTGAATCGTCTTTTACAGGATATATATAACCTACAAGCAGACCAATTGAAAGTTGTGAATTCAGTTTCTTTTGGCGTCTGTCAAGTTAAAGGAAATGGTCACCAGCCATTGGATATGTACTTTATCTTTTATTTTTAAAGTAAAATGTTGCTATATTTTTGAGTGGCTTTATTATTTTGTATAATAAATATACCAAGATTTGCTCTGAGAAGTTGAAAACTAAGTTCCTGTAGAAAGCTCTATAGATAGTGATTTGTTGAAATACTTTCCAGAGATGGGAACTGTCCTCTTAATGACTTTGCCAGCTTTCCCTAATTGGATATTAAATATTCTCTTGAAGATTAAAGGATTCTTGTTTTTTTTTTTTTTGCCTGCTAGTATTATTGCTAAACAGCATTTTATTAGGACTCTTAAAATGCATCAGTGTTTGGCATTTTGTTTTCTCAATTTCATTAATTCTGTGTAGTCTGACTGGCCTTTTGCCTTTTATCTATTTTCTAACTTTAAACTATGGTTCCTAACCTTTATCTTAGACCATTACATAATTACCACTGTCCTCTGAAACATACTTATCATGCAAAGTAGACATCAGTACTATGGTTTGGACAAAAGAGGAAAGTTATTGCTGTTTTCAAAAACAATTGCACATGAAAATGCTGACTCTTTTTGTAATTCTAACAGCACTACTGATACTACTGCACAGGACATTAGTCAATATTATCTATGTTAAAAAGGGAATCACATACTATTTCAATTTTTAATTCTGCATCATCTAGTTACTTACCTCCAGAGACTGGGATACAGGAGAGGTATACTCCCCTTGCCAAGACTCTGCCACCGGAGCATATCTGAAGATGGTCTGTGGCATGCAGGGTCCAGGGATGTGGTCTTAGAACCAGGGATTAACCGCATGTAATGTCCTGCGGTGGTGGCGCAGAGGTGTGAGTACTTTTCTTTCCTGGCCGCAGCTCTGGTGTCTGTGTCATTTGCTGGATTGCTTCTTATTTGTTTGCAAACCAAGACAGCATCAGCTGAAACGAATAAGCAATTATATTTTCTGATTATAATATTTGCATTAATTTTTTCCAAATTATGATTCTAGAAAGCTTTCAGAATATTTTCTAAAAGCCAGAATTATTCTGTATTTTATTTCTCTTGTCTTTGGGTAACTCTGCTAGTAGCACTTAACTTTTTCAGATGGGTATGATAGTATACAATAAAGTTAAATCTAGATATAAATCTATAAGTTGACTACTTTTAAGGAGGAGAGTGTCTAGTATTTAATGCTTTTTATAAAAAATTGCAATAGTGGAAAAATTAGTTGTTGAATATAAACCAATCACTTATAGACTCAAAAAATAGCTTCTTACTTTCTCTATCTCACTCTCTCTCTCTCACTCTCTCTGTCTCTGAGAATAGTTTGGAAAAGTATACCAGAGTTTTGTTTGTGTTAGGCCTGATAAAGTATCATGATGCAAGGTGAAGGCCGTGTGTGTGTGTGTGTGTGTGTGTGTGTGTGTGTTATTGAGAATCAAACCCAGGGGCATTCTACCTCTGAGCTACATCCCTAGCCCTATTTTATTTTTATTTTGAAACTGGGTTTCACTAAGTTGCAGAGGCTGGGCACGATCCTACGATCCTCTTGTCTCAGCCTCCCAAAGTACTGAGATTACAGGCATGCCCGGCTAGTTGAAGGGCATCTTCTAAAACAGAATTGGAGCTTTAATTCCATTTATTTTATTGCTTTGTTGTTCTCTTTTCCATAAGGTATATGTGCCTGGGAATTAAAAACAAGCAGTGAAACTGAGAATGAAAGGAGAGATGGTATATAATTACATGTGGAAAGAATCATGTAATAAAATACTCCTCTAATGGATTGGAATCCTTTTAAAAGGAACACTTTCCTGAAGATAAGACTGTTTCTTTCTCTTTCCTTTGACCCTGTATCTACTTAGTCACCAGACTCTTGCCATGCTGCCTTTGCCACACTTGCCGAGTTCCTCTGGAAGCTCTGGCTTTCTAGAACATGCGTTTTGCTTTTCCCTGGGCCGCCCTCCATAGTGGTGCTTAGCGGTTCCATTGGATTGTGCTTGTGTCTCACTGTCCCTGGTGTATCCCTAGGTTCAGTTTTACTTGTTCTTCAGGAGCACCCTCAGCATTCCACTTCAAGTCCTGTGTCCTCAGTGAAACCTCTTCACTTGAACGGAAGTTGTTTTCTCTCTGCTTTCAACTTCTGTGGCCCTCATGGCTGTGTGGGAGCTGTGGGGCTGTTTGACATTGGTATCTCTTGTCCTCAAATGTCTGAACCTTGTTTTAAAACAATTTTTTAAGTTACCTTTTTAATTCTCTGTAGTTCTTATTCTTAGCACAGTTTTTGTTGTTGTTGTTGTGGTACCAGGGATTGAACCCAGGGGCGCTCTACCTCCGTGTTACACCCCTGGACCTATTTTTTATACTTTATTTATTTATTTTTTTTTTTTGCGGTACCGGGGATTGAACGCAGGGGCGTTCTACCTCTGCACTACACCCCCGGTCCTATTTTTTTATACTTTATTTTGAAACCGGGTCTCACGAAGTTGCGGAGGGCCTCACTAGGTAGAAAAAGAGAGAGAGACGGAGAAAGAGAGAGAGCTGAGGCTGGCCTCGAACCCGGATCCTCCGAGAGAGAGCGCGCGCGAGCTGAGGCTGGCCGCGAACCCGGATCCTCCGGTCTCCGCCTCCCAAAGTACTGGGATTACAAGCGTGCGCCACCACGCCCGGCCAGCACAGTGTTTTTATACATGTTGAAGTGTAGAAATAGCACTCATCACATAGGCTGTGTATATGTGAGTGTGTGTGTGTGTGTATTTAAAGTGTTCTGCTCTTTAATCCCAGTACTTGGGAGGTTGGAGGATCCCAGGTTTGAAGCAAGCCTTAGCAATTTAGCGAGCCTCTCAGCCACCTCACCATGAGACATGTTTCCAAATAAAAAAATAAAAATTAAATAGGGCTAGGAGTATAGTTCCGAAGTAGAATGCCCCTGGGTTCAATCATTAGCGCCACCAAAAAAAAAAAAAAAAAAAAGTTCTGGCACTTGGGAAGGTTATGTGTGAGTAGAACCATCATATTGTTAAATATTTTTGATTGTATAACTGAACATTTTGTTCTGATGCTAAGTGAATGAATAACTTGACTTTTAATTTTAACCTTGAAGGGAATACATGTGAGGCATACTCTTTTAATGGGTTTTGGATACCACAGAGCTAGAGTGAAGTGATGAATTTTTAAAATCTAATAGAAAGTCTGTCTCTTTTCACCTTGATTACTGGAAACCTCTGCTGGGCCTAAAAATAAAACATGAATTGTTAAAATGATTCATTTGACATTGTCATCCGTTCATCAGAAAAAGCATATTGTTCTGACATTTATTTAGTTCTTTGTGATAATGTACTTTCTTTATCATTGTTTTAGCTTTTGTAGCACATAGAAACAGACATTAAATTCATTTTATATATCAGTGAACTTTATGTCTTTATTTATTTAGTGAAGAAACATTTTCGTAAATCTCTGCTACATCCCACACATGTACAACAATGAGTAAGGTATAGGGCTTTGCATTTGAGAGGTGCATATTCTAGTTGTATAGCCAGACATACATATAAGTACAACAATTTTAAAAGTATGAAATTTAGTGATCTCTAAATATCTCAGTAAATTCCCAGTGTATTCCATATAACAATTAAATGAGATAATACAGTTGTTCCATAGAAGATGCAGATACCATTTTCTGCTTTTAGAAATGAGACAAACAGAGCCGGGTGTGGTGGTGCATGCTTGTAATCCCAGTACTTTGGGAGGCGGAGACCGGAGGATCCAGGTTCAAGGCCAGCCTCAGCTCTCTCTCTCTCTATCTATCTAGTGAGGCCCTCCGCAACTTCGTGAGACCCCGGTTTCAAAATAAAGTATAAAAAATAGGGCCAGGGGTGTAGCGCAGAGGTAGAACCCCCTGGGTTCAATCCCCGGTACCGCAAAAAAAAAAAAAAAAAAAAGAAATGAGACAAACAACTCAAAGTTATCTGGTCAGTTTCTATAATAGAGGCTAAGTATTTTTCAATTCCAGTGACAGTGTTGGCTAACGGCATTCTTGTTTTGGAGCATAGCTTTATCCCAAGTACTCAGTGGCATGGCGGCATTTAGTTAATGAAGGGAACATTGATATATCCAGTTAGATTTAAATTATCATTGGGTAACATAGTTAAAAATGAGAGTTGCTTATTTTAAAGGGGACTTTAAAAATTATCCTAGTTTCCAAGCTTACAGAGTTGCATTGGAAAGCAAATGTTATTACAGACCAGAAGTACTTACAAGTGGACTACCCGCTGACAGTATTGGTTCCCATTATGCAGAACTCCCCCAGCACCTTTGTGTGCCCATGAGCCTGATCTGTACTCAGTTCAGCTGCCAGGTTCTCTGTGCCAGGGCGTAAGTCCTCCTGAGAAGTCATCTTTGAGCCCGAAAGTCTGTAAATTAATCTCACATCTCACCAAACAGAGGATATGTCTCTTTCTTGTGTGAGGACTTGGAGACATTGGTGAATCTACATGAGAATGATGTTAGGGGAGCTAAGGAGAAGAAATTTGGGGGGTGTCTTTGAGAAGAACTGGTTAATTTGGAAGTATGTAAATTTTACTAATAAAAGCATAGTGTTTCTAGGTGGCTTCTACATTCTGGGCACCTTTTTATATTATCCTAGTGCTCCTAGCCAGGATTTTCCTGCTCATTCATTAAGGTTTAGAGACCCTTTAGTCAGGTCGAATTGCCCCTGAACCTATCAGTACACTACTAGATTATGCAGCCTGGTACTTTTTATTTTTTGGTTATAATTTCTCTCCACCTATAGCCAAGTCCCATTTGGCCATAGTTTCGTTATCCCACTTGAGCCTTCCTGTTTTTCTTTTTTCTAGTATAATCAGAGGCCTGAATTCCACATGCTGTATGAAGAGAATAATGGCTTAACTTTCCCTTTAGGTGCTAAAATTAAGTTTAAAGGAAAATTCATATTGCTTAGATTTGCCAGTTGCTTGAAGCCCTCTGATATGCTTAACCCCTTTTTCCTTTGGCAAAGAGAAAGTTGGGAAGAGGTTGAAAATAGGAGGACATTAGGACTCGGGTGAGTTTGTTGGAAGGGATCAGAAGTTAGGATAATGAGGAATAAGGACTGCCTTATGGACAAAGAAAGATGTAGGTAGGCTTACTTTGTCTAAACTCTGAAAATGTACTTTTATTAAACTAGCAATACGATACTTTAACAGTGTCTTACTGAAGCTAATTGGCCTTGCTAGCAGAATCTGATATGGGTACTGTCAAGTTCACGATAGCTTTGTATTTGATGTCCACAGTGAGATAAGCTGCAGTGCTCTAGTGCCTCTGCTAAGTAATCAGGAGTAAAGTGAGCTAGGCCTCCCTGAACAGTGGGTGAAAGGGTCTCGAAGCAGGAGGTCGACTGGAAAGTGGTCTCCTGCAGCATGAAGGACTACGTTCAGGTACCTGCCACTGAACTCACTTCAGCAGGGGAGTCAACGCTGTTTTTATACCTGAGTAGGTCCTATGACTTTATCTTACCTGTTCTTGTGATGTTTATAAGTATGGCAGTCTCTTGCTTAAGAGTCTATAAAATAATTTATCTTTGATAAAATTATATGGAATTCATTCAGTTTGAATAAACTAGAAATTTTAACTTAATTTCGTGTATCTTCTTTATAGTAAATAGCTTGTCTTTTATAGTAAATGGTCAAGAAGTGTTATCGTTTTGGTTTTGTCCTCCCTAAGAAACTGTGTTCATATTCCTATAAGGCAGTGTGAATGTGTTCCTTATCTGTTAGACCCACACATTTTTTGCAGCCAGATTCACTGGTCCTGATCTGTAGAAAGCTTTTCTGGTACTTGAGTTTAGTGTGGCAGTCGCCCTTTGAAGTCCTGCGATCTAGGCTGGGATTGCAGCCCCTCGGGTCTTGACCAGCAGCGTGGTACTGAGCAGCTGGACCTCTCCGAGCCTTTGTTTCCTCATTGACTAAATGGAGCTGATAATCACCACCTCAGTGAGTGGCTCTAAATGTATTCATGTTATTAAACCTCAGCGGAGTGCTGCACAGATCCTGTACAAAAATGGCAGTTACTGGCACTGTAATTGAAAGCTCTTGTGAACCGTTTATGAGATTTATTGCAAGTTTTAGATGAGTGTACAGCAAAGGTTTTTTCACGCTGCTTGGAATATTACCTAAAGGGCCCCCATTTCCTTCTGCTTCCCCTATTGTAATACTACTTTTACTTTACTACTGATAATATCTACCGTTTTGTCGAATGCTTAATGACTTTTTTACAGTTTTATTTATTTTTTGCAATAATTATGGGGAAGGCATTATTATGCTGATGAGGGAACTTAGAGGCTGTAAGAGTAACCTGCTGCCCTGCTGGGCAGTGAGCCTTGGATTCGCCCAGATCTGACTCGAAGCAGGTGCTCCCCGGCCTCATGCTGCCCGTGGGACATTTGGCTTTTTGCTCATCTGTCTTCCCCAGTGGACCTAAGCTTCCTGTTAGAACTGAGGATGTTGTTTGTATTCCAAGTTCAGGTTTATTTTTTAGGCTCCTTTAAAAACACTATGTAGTTTCAAAAAGTATCAGTGTAAGTGAAGCTTAATAACTTAATAGAATCTTCTCACTGAAAAGTACAAAATTTACCATTCTGACAGGAAATTTGAAGCATTAGGACTTTTTTGAAGCTCCATTGCCAGTCTCTTTGCCATGACAACAATTAAAATCTACCGTACTTGGCCTTGCATTAGTGTTAGCAAAGTATTCACTTTAATCTTAGGAGGTTTTAAGACTTTTTCATCATTGCAGTACCTCAGTGCCTGTATGAGCACTGCTCAATACATGGCTGATTTTAATTTATTTCAGCGTCAGTGTTACTATTTACCCAATGTATGTCTGTATTAAGTATAGTAGACACAGAAATATACTTTTGTTAATTTGTGCTTATTTGGCTATTATCCCCCCTACCCCACAGTAATCAAAACTGGTGTTTTGCTTTTGAGTCTATAAAGAACTCAAATATTTTAATATTAACTAATCTGAAAATTGACTTTTTGAAATATTCATTCTTTGGTATTTTTTCTTCTATTAAAAATCAGTCTATACTACCTAAGTATATTTCACCTAATTATTCACTGTTTTTTATAGTAGTTTATAAACTCAAGGACAGAAGCATTGTCCCTTTTATGCTTTCCTATGGTGTGGAAAGAGCCTGGGGTTTTAGTTTTAGACACTGGATTTCGTCCACCTGTTACTGTTAAGTAAATTACCTGATTAGTTTTGCTATAATGTTTGCTTCTGTAAAGGAATAATGATAATAAACCCTTACTAGATTGCTGGAAACGATAAATAATGTATATAGTGTTTTATGATCATGGAAGATGCTGTACAAATCTTAACTCTGACTTTGCTTATCACTGACTTAATGGCTCTCGTCTGTTGCAAATATAGACTCGGCTTTATTTGGTTGGGCCTGTGACAGGTACTCAGTTGACCTTTGGTGTGTGACTGCATGAAGGGATGATGCATACTTCATAAGCAACACAGTGATTTCTGGGGAAATTGTATAATGTTACTCAATGAGATGGTAGCAGAGGTCTGCTCATAACCGAGTTTTCTTCTGGTTCAAATGTTCTCTTATATCATGTTTTGGTTTCCAAATATATGTAATATACACTTACACATATACCCCTGTTTCATAAACCATGAGAATAATTTTATAATGTCTCAAAGCCAATATTCCTATTAAGTGGTTGGTTTGCAGGACAAGAAACCTGATCTTGCCCACTCACAGTTCTTCCAGACAGTCCCTGTGCCTTATCGAGCCATACAGACATTGAAGTCGAAGAGCTGGACTGAACCCAGGTTTTCTGGATTATGTCCTTTTCTCTTTATTGACCTTATTTCTATACAGGTTTTATAACTTACACACATGTGCTTGCCGTATTTGTTGCAGATCCTTCAATCTTGTATTTTTTATTTTAATTTTAGACCTAAAAACGCCTATTTAGTTTTTTTCTACAACATGTTTTCACAAACTAGAATATGTTCATTTAAAAGTTAAGCTATTTTGGAGCCAGGCGTGGTGGCGCACGCTTGTAATCCCAGTACTTGGGAGGCTGAGACTGGAGGATCCGGGTTCTCGGCCAGCCTCAGCTAATTAGTGAAGCTTCCGCAACTTCTTGAGACTCGGTTTCAAAATAAAGGATAAAAAATAGGGCCGGGGTTGTAGCTCAGAGGTAGAATGCCCCTGGGTTCAATCCCCGGTACCGCAAAAAAAAAAAAGAAAGTTAAGCTATTTTGGAATATATTCGTTTTATCAAGTGTAAAGTGTGGTTAGTAACTCAGGAAAGTTGTAAGTTTGGAGGATGTTACAAGCTCTGAGGACATTTGTACATATTTAATCAGTGTCAGACGTGAGCTGTTGGAGGGGTCAGTGTCGTCATATTGCTGGTGATGGGCTGTAAATATCCGCTCTGTATAGTAGCCATGGGAGGAGGCTGGGACACCAGCTAGGCAGTTATGGAAAAAATATAGGTAAGATACAAGTCAGAACTAGGATATAATAGTAGAAAGAGCAGTAAGGAAGGCATTGTTGAAGTAGGCACAGTACAAATGCATTCATGCAGGCATGCGTGCATACATCCACGCCACAAATATTTGTTGTTCCAGTTGCTTGGCATACATCACTGAGCAAAACTCTGATTCCTGTCTTACCCTGAGCTCATGCCCTGGTAAGCGGAGGCAGATGCTAACCAATAAACACAATGGGGAAATTATTTAATATGTTGGGTGATAAGTGCTATGGGAAAAAGATAGTGGAGCAAGGTACGGGTGGTCAGAGATTTAAGTGAAGAATTAAAAGAGGTGACAGAGTTAGTCTAGTGAGATCTGTAGACATGTTCCAGGCAGAGCAAACAGTGACAACAAAGATCCGAGGAGGGTACCTAGCTAGGTAGACTTAGCAAGGAAACCATTATGGCTGGAGTGGAGGTGGGTTGGGACACACACAGGTGGGGAAGTAGGGGAGTAGTAAGATGAGATTAGAAAGGAGATCAAGGGAGTAAGGACCATGTATTTGCCTAATAGAACAAATTTGATATGGATTGTGTACGTGTTGGTGCAAATTTTTAGTGGCTACATGTCTTTGAGGAGGGGAGAAGAAATTTAACTTTTCAGTCACTTAATTGAATTTACATGCCTTTTCTATTTGTGGCAATTTGAACATTTTCTCTCTTTTTTTTTAACTAGCGCATTATATTCAGAAGCTTGTATTTCTGGGTTAGTTTACAATATTAATTGCTGTGCCTTTTTATTTATTTTTTTAAACAGGAGTATGCTGCTGCTGTTCTGCTTTGCGTCCTCGCTACAAGCGCCTGGTGGACAACATATTCCCTGAAGATCCAAAAGTAATTTGATCTACATCTACTGATCCTTCTCTTTGCTGACCCCTTCTGCCCCCGCTGACCTCCCTAAGGTTTCCCTGATTTCATTTCTCTACTTTTATCCCTACGTCTTGTCACATACATGACTCTTTTTATACTTTTCTTTTTTAACTTTAAGTTATCCATGCTTGCTTGTCTAGTTTTCTGATCCTTTTTGTAAATTAGGCACAAATCTGGAATTATAGATGCATAATGTTTTGTAGTCTATATAGTGCTCAATTCAAGTAACACTCATCAAAAATGTATGAAACATTGTCAGATGGTTTATAGTGTGTACTCAGCATACAACTGTGAACACAGACATGACTTCTGTTCTTACCAAGCTCATAGATAAGAAAATCGCCAAGTACAATGTTGTGTGAACAAAGGTGTCATAGAGAAATGAAATACAAGGTGCTGCCGGAGTGGATAGAGGTGATAGCTTATTTAGGTGTAGGAGAAGAAAGGCCTGAAGGAAGTGGAACCTCAGCTAAGATCCAAAGAATAGTAAGTAGGGGATGGCCACACAGCTTTTAGAAGAGAATTAAGAGGTAAAGAAAGACTGTTCCAAACAGGGTTTGTTTTCTTTTTACTTAAATATTGTTTAATATTTCTATAAAAAATGAAATACATGTGAGAAAATTACTGGTTTTAAAGTAACTGGGGCCGGGCATGGTGGCGCACCCTTGTAATCCCAGTACTTGGGAGGCGGAGACCGGAGGATCTGGGTTCGCGGCCAGCCTCAGCTACTTAGTGAGGCCTCTGAAACTTCGTGAGACCCGGTTTCAAAATAAAGTATAAAAAATAGGGCCAGGGATGTAGCTCGGAGGTAGAAATCCCCTGGGTTAAATCCCCGGTACCGCAAAAAAAAAAAAAAAAAATAAAATAAAATAAAGTAACTGGGTTTGGGTGATTTTGTTTGACACTACCTTAGACTTTCTAAAATTCCTTTAGTATTAGGCTAAATGGATATGAATACAAAATGAGTTATGAGTTTGAGTTCCAGAATTTGCTTTATTAAATGTAGCTAAGTTATTGAAACCTTTTAGTTATATTACATTAATTTAATGTTCTATCTTACTTTTAGTCAAATCTGTTTAAACATTTAGCTATATAGAGGAGGTTAGTCATGAATACTATTGACTGTCAGAGGTCTTGGATAATTTGTGACATTTAAAAAACCCTAAGATATGCTTTTAAAGAGCTTTTCGTACATTGATATACAGCAAAAGCATACTGCATACTAAATCACAATGCATAAATTAGTAAGTACAGTGCTAAGTAAATTAGTAGCATTTTTGCCTCTAAAGCAAGGAGATACCATTGTGGGTTGACAATCTATGGGAAGCATTCTCAGAGAAAATGAGTTTTGCTGAGCTTTGTAGGATATACAACACCTGGAGAGGTAGAGAAGATTAGCCTCTTTATTGCAAGTAAAGAGAAATAAAAAGGGATGAGAAAGGAAGGAGATATATTTGGGGTCAAGAGTAAGTTGATACATTCGACCTCCAATGGAGGTTACTGTAGCCTAACGGTAGAAATGTATTAATAGTGTTGATCACAATTCCTGACTTGAAATTTCAGATGTATTAGTTAACAGACTGAATATTCAAATTGTTATTTTCTGAGAAGTCGTGGGACATATGGTTACTGAAGGTTAGGTGGAGGGCAGCATGGAGGAGTGTAAATGACAGACAGGGCACCTACTTTAACCACATTTACTCGTAGGCAGTGTGGGAGTTCTGAATACTTGGTGATGGGAGTGAAGATAGATAAAAACCATTTCCCATTTTATCTTGACAAGGATTCAGAGAACATTTATTTAAATAGCAGTCTGTAAAATCGATTAAACAAATTTCATGAATCTTGTATACTTATGGCAACAATTACTCAATTGCCATATTTATTGTTTTTAATTTATTAAAACAAACACACATTAAAAATCTGGTAGTATATCCAAAATGGATCAGACAGTAGGTGCTCGGGTACAGAAGTCTACATGCCATCGTCCTTGCCTTTAAAAAGCATGTGCTCTGAAGCACGTTTCTCACTGTAAAATGGAATAAACAGAATAAACAGTACCTTTCTCACTGCTGTGTATGTGAAGGAGTGTAGGCTGAATAGTATAACATTCGAAATGTTTAAATTGAAGCAAATTGTTTGAAATCTTTTTTGCTAAAATTCATTCCATTCCCTACATACAGCAGTTAATTGAACTATGTCTCTATAAAGGAAAGTGTTAGTCTAATTCATTGTTTGTGAAGGACCATTTAAGTGCTTTGCCTAAATGGACCATTTTTGTAACTTTTTAAAAGTTTGGTGTATCTAGAATGTTGATTATTATGAGCAGTAAGGACATTATACCCACAGTGGAATAGCATAAATATGGATTAATCTCCAACCCAAAAAGGAAATATGAAATGGGCAACACTTAAAAAAAATGAAAATATATTTTGATAACCTGTTTGTCTTGTCATTATTTTTAGGATGGCCTTGTTAAAGCTGACATGGAGAAATTGACATTTTATGCAGTATCTGCTCCAGAGAAGTTGGATCGAATAGGTTCTTATCTTGCAGAAAGGCTGAGCAGGGATGTTGTCAGACATCGTTCTGGGTAAGTAAACTAATCATTGCTAGTATAGTATCTTTGGAAAATTCTTCCTAAGCTAAATCATCCTATAATTATTGTGCCAGCTAGTCAGGCAAAGATACTATGTGGAGGATTAAACATTATAATATTAGGCAACAAAATGCATAAAACCCATATAGATGCTACAGCTTATGTTTCCTTACATACTCATGTTATTTAACAGTGTCCTTTAGCTTCAGCATCTGTTAACCTTTGGAACCTCTATAATGAAAAATAGTAGAAACTGACTTCTTAGTTTGTAAGTGTGATACTGTAATATAAAAACCAATCTCTAAATTGAAAACAAACAGAAAGACCCTCTGTTAGCCAGCTGATTTTTGACACAGCCTCAGTTTTACCTCTCAGAGGAGTTAAAGGAGAACCATGTTAGGTTTAGATATCAAGATTGAGAAGATGTGAGCAGACTAGTTACACTCCTACCTATAAATAAGCTCTACCATGTGAACCCATTGCCTATTCTTGAACTTTACAATTTCAAAGTATAGATACTTTTCTATGTTGTCACCTTATTCTAGTTTCTTGGTGTATTCCATTCCCCAAGTGGTATATTGGCTTTCTCTCCTACATGTTGCTACCACTTAGAACATTTTAGTGGGGCATAGCACAGGTAGTTTTATGGGTCATTGTTAAAGGAAAGTTGTCTAAAGACTGAATTTTAATTTTAGTGTATACAGGATTTAAAACCTATTGAGTTATAAAATAAAATTTACGAGACATTTTCTTAGTCTGTTGTTGCTGGTACTCTATTGTGTCTACTCATTACAAACAGATCATGTTGGAGATTTGAGCACATTGCTTTAACAACTATTTTGGGTCATATACAAATAAATATGTTTAAAAATCTGGAAAATGTCTATGTTTATAAAGCAATTATACAATGAGAACCTCTGAAAGCCTCTAAAGGAGTATCCCACCCCCCGCCCACTACAGGCAATTGAACCCAGGGGCATTCTACCTCCAAACTATACCCATAGCCCCTCACCCCCCTCCTTTTTCCCGTTTTGTTTTTATGTTTGAATCAGGGACACTCTAAGTTGCTGAGGCTGGCCTGACCCTGTAATCCTTCTGTCTCAGCCTCCTAAGTACTGGGGTTATAGGCATGTACTACCATGCCCAGCTAGAGTCATTTTAAGAAGGAGGAAATGGAGTAGTACAGTATAGTTTTTGTATACTTTAACAGGAGGATAGTTTTGTAATCTACTGAGGTCATTAGTGCTGAGAATTAAGATTTCAGTTAGAAGCTGCTAAATTTGCTTTTCTATGTTCCATGTATTTAAATAAGCTTATTTTAATTATTACAATGAAAGCACTTAGGAGGATTAAAAGCTAGACGTGCTTTGACATCGCTTTCCTCTTGCATTTAGGTATGTTCTAATTGCTATGGAGGCATTGGACCAACTTCTTATGGCCTGCCATTCTCAGAGCATCAAGCCGTTTGTAGAAAGCTTTCTTCATATGGTGGCAAAGCTATTGGAATCAGGGGAACCAAAGCTCCAAGTTCTTGGAACAAATTCTGTGAGTAAAACTATTTTATTAATCTCAAATTTAATTAGCATGTCTAGAATTAACCTCTTCTTAGAATCTTTTTACCTGGTAAAGGCCAATTCCTTGGTCAGAGCATTTAGGCAACTAGTACAGATAAAGATGATTAGAACACTTTGTCTCCAGTGTTTTCTGTTGCTCCTTATAAAATCTGTGACTTTCACCATCATAATGGAATACTTGCCTATAGATGAATCTATACCTGTCATTTTTATTTTCTCTGGGTCATTTGTCATAACACTAACTTTGCATTTTCTTCTTCTTTTGAGTTTCCTGTCTTTTAAAAAATAATAGCTTTATAAAGTTCACCCTTATAAAGTATGCAATTCAGTGTTTTTTTTACATTTATACAGTTGCATATTCATCACCCTTTCCTTCCCCTATATCCAGAAGCAACTACTCTCATTTCTGTCTCTGTTGATTTTCCTATTCTCCATATTTCAAGAAATGGAATCATCCATCATGTAACCTTTTTGTCTGACTTCTTTCACTTAACATAATGTTTTGAAGGATCATCTGTGTTACAGCATGTATCAGCACTCCATTCCTTTTTATGACCAATATTCCATTGTATGAATACGCTAGATTTTTATTTATCCATTCATCAGTTTATGGAATCAGGATTTTTTTTCACTTTTTTGGCTGCTGAGAACATTTGTTTACCAGTTTATGTGTGGGTGGACATAGGATTTTCATTCTGTTGGTCTCATACTTAGCAGCGTAATTGCTGCATCATAAGATAGCTCCATGTTTGTTTTCCACAGTGGCTGCATCATTTCATATTTATTCCTACCAGCAGTGTATGAGTGTTCCAAATTCTCCCTAATTCCTGTTATTGTCTGTCTGTTGGATTACAACCATCCTAACGGTTCTGAAGTGATGTATCTCTTTGTGGTTTTGGTTTTCATTTTCCTAATGCCTATGATGTTAAAACTTCTTTGCAAGTGCTCTTTGGCTATTTCTATGTCTTTGGAGAAATGTCTATTTAAATCCTTGCTTATTTTTTAATTGAATTGTTACTGAGTGTAAAATTTCTTTGTATATTCTACATACAAGTCATTTTGTAAGTACTTTCTCCAATTCTGTGGTTTGTCTTTCCTCTTTATTCCTGCTTTGCTTTGAGTCCATTGTGATAAAGTCCGATCAGTCTGTTTTTTCTTTCGTTATTTTTTTCTTTCGTGCTTTTAGTCTCATATCCGAGAAACCATTGCCTAATCCAAAGACATAAAGATTTACTTTCCTGTGGTTTCTTCTAAAAGTTTTACAGTGGAGGTCTATTATCTATTTTGCATTATTTTTTGTATGTGATGTGAGTAAGAAGTTCAACTTTATCCACATTTTGTATATGGATGTTCAGCTGTCCCATTACTATTTGTTGGAAAGAATATTCTTTCCCAGCAATCCATCATGAAGGTAAGGGGTTGTAACTTCCTTCTTAGACTACTTCTGAACTGTTGCTACTTGCTGCAACGATTTTCTTTGATCCCTAATCATGCATAGTTTGTTGGAAAGGAAAAGGAAAATAAAATATAGGGATGATGAAAATAAAATACAGTGATAATGTTTTTTCTCTTTTATTTAGTTTTATTATATAACCTTCACTCTTTCTGAGGAAGCTTTGCATCAACCTACATGAATACTGTATGTTCCAATCCATATTTTTATCAGCAACTAAGAGAATCATATATCACCTGCTATTGTGTATGGATAATTATTCTTTGGTATTGGGAGAGAAAGAATAGGTAGTGACTGCTAGCACAGATTCCAAAGTTCACATGCCCTGCTTTGAATACACCTGTGCTGCTCTCTAGCCATGGGTCGTGGGCAAGTCACTTAATTTCTTCTTGCTTCTCTTTCTTATCTATGAAATGAGGATAATTATAGTTCCAATTTTATGAAGTTGTTATGTGGCGTGAGTTATTATATATGAAGCTCTTAGAACAGTGCCTGGAATTATTAATTATTATTATTGGCAGTATTAGATTGTTTATAAAGCAAGCGTATAGCTGGGCACAGTGGTGCACACCTGTAATCCCAGTACTTGGGAGGCTGAGACGAAAGGATCCCAGGTTGGAAACCAGCCTCAGCTATTTAGTGAGATCCTCAGCAATTTAGCAAGACCATTTCAAAACAAAAAGGGCTGGCGGTGTAGCTCGGAGGTTCAAAATCCCCCATACCAATAAAGAGAGAAAAAGAAAAAGCTAGAGTATATAAATACATTCTCATTCGAGAATGGGTTCAAAAACCCTGAGTACAATTTTGTCCATTTATTTCAGAGGAAAATATTAGCTATTTCCAGATGCAAGTTAGGTAATGTGATGGGCTTCCTTTCAGGAAAGGTAGCTACTGAAGCTTCTCCTGTTTACTTTATAATTAGATAAGGGAAGTGTAGGGAAAAAAGGGCTTAATAGCTGGGGGGAAAGGTTTCTTGTGCATTCCCAGAAGTTTCTTTACTTGCAGCCAGCATTGCCATTAGAGTTACTTTAATGAGTCATTTGCACAAAAGACCAAAATTCCCAGTAATCTACTTTTAAGTGAATTATATTAAATCAAATGCTGTATTATTTTCACCAACATTATTTTTCTAGTATTTCCTATAAGTTTAATTTTAATTTTTAGTGGTGCTGAGTACCATATATTGTCGAACATGATGGGTATTGATGTGATATTTTAATATTTAATATATTCATATTTATTAATGGTCTTTGTACATTTTACTGTTGATACTTGCCCCATGCTGATGCCAACCCAGTAAGACAGTAATAGATATAATTTATTTAGATTCTGCTTTGTTTCAGAAATTGTGCTATGTGCTCTTTACTTTTGCCCCTTTTTTATTATAAAGTGTTTCAATAAAGAAAAGTATAGAGTATAATGAAGTATACTTGTATACGCACTGACTCAGGAAAGAAAAATTACTTAGTAGTAATATTAGCATCACTATGATTATATATACAGGTTGAGCATCCCTAATCTGAAAAATTAAGTGCTCCAAAATCCTAAACATTTTGAGCACAGTGATCAGACTTTTAGATTAGGAATGCTTAGTTGGTAAATTCTGTGCAGATATTCCAAAATCTGAAAAACTCAGAAATCTGAAACACTACTGGTTCTGAGCATTTTGAATAAGGGCTCCTCAACTTATGATTTTTTTTTTTTACAAATAGTAGTACATAATGGTTATCTGTGTTATCACTATATAACTTTGATTCAAGTGTTTTGAGAAAAATTATATAGTATGTGCTAGGAACTTAACATATATTATGTAATTTAATTCTCACAAAAGCGCTTCAGGCTGAGAAATATCATTCCCATGTTAAAGATGAGGAATTGCAGCTAAATAACTTGTCCCAAGACACAGTGATATAGTACTGTATATAATAGGGACATTCAGTCCTAGGTCTTCCTCTAAAGATTTTGTTCTTTGTAAAATGAATACACTGTCATTTTGTGGATTAAGACTTAGGGAAATAATAGATTGCCTTCCTATTTTTCTTTCTCTTGTGTTCAGGTTACCATCACTCTTTTTCAAGCCTCTGCTAATCTTAACCATTTTCTTTAAATATTGTTGACAGTTGTCCAGAGACCAATCATTGAAATCATTTACTATGCAAAAGCAATGATTCTCAATCAGGGGCAAGTCTCTTTTCTCCCCCTTCTCCCTGGATATTGGGCAAGGTCTAAGGTACTTTTGAAGAATTGCATTGTCCCTACCTTTGCTGTGCCTTTTGAAACATACTGAATTCCTCACTTGAATTTTTAATTTTAGTGGAAAAAACTAGGGCATATTTTTTAATGTGTATATGCAAGGCATTGTGCTACCCATTGTTTGTTCTTACTTGAACCTCTTCCAACCCTCGAAGTTGTTAGGTACTCCATTTCACAGGTCAGTTCAGGATCCCAGTCCAGATTGATCGAGCAGTCTGTTCATGATCTCTGGCAGTACTGTGTCTTGTTTTTTCTGCTCCTGCATAGTTGTCTGTAAAAATATCTTTCTTTTTATGGACGTATTTTAGCATAGACCTTATGGGTTTAAAGTTTGCAAGAGAGCTTCCAGAATTGGGGGAATTAGATAACCTTTTCCCACAAAACTGGAAAGGAAGATTGCTTTGCACAGTTCCCCTGGAGAGCAGAGCTACCTATTTTTTATCTTGTTTTTCTGCTTAAGGACAATAGGAGCTGCTTCTGTAAATGATCATTCAGACTGTACTTTTGTTTGTGAATTTCAGTACATGAAAAAAGAATGAGGTTTTTTCCTCCTAAAACCTCTCCAAAACAGTGAATGTTTTAGTGGCCATTTTTGTCTCATTTTATTTTTTGAATTTTAAAAGTAATGTGTTTATTGCATCACATTTGGAAAATGGTAAGAAATCTAAAAGAGTAAACTGAGGTCAAAGTCACCTATAATTCTAAAATTCAAAAGTAGTCCTTTAATATTTTCTCTGTGTATGTGTGTGTATCAGAAAATGGGGCACATAATGTATATATAGACCTTATTGGTTTTCTGTATAATTTTTGAGCATTACGTTATTCATGGTTTATGTTTATGAAAAGTATAAATATTTGTATCATATTTTCTGAAACAATTCATATGGTTAGGGTATAGAATAGAAATCTTGAGAACTGGAGTCAAATCCTTGGGCTGTAATCCGGTGTTACCATTCACCAACTGTCACTTTGGACAAATGTCTTCACTTCTGATCTTCAGCGTCCTTTCTGTAAAATGGGGATAATGACATGCTTTTGCAGGGTTATTGGAATAACTACATGAGAACTCATGAGAAAACACCTAGCACATGTGAATGTGCTACAGAATAGGTGATGCATGTCAGTTTAATCTGAACCAGGTCTAGTATTTGTGACCCTTTTCTAGATAATGTAAATCATATAAAGACATATAGCTTAGTTCTTTTGGTATCATCATTTCATTTAATTCAAATTTATTCTATGCTGCTTCAGTTTTGTTTCTAACAGTTGTAATTCTGATTTTTGTGATCCTTTGGTTGAATAATTCTGTTTGGATATTGCCTTTTAAAGCCATCAGTCTATGTCCTGGCAGGTGTTTATTTACGTATCTATATATTTAAATTTATAAGTAAGCTAACAGTTTGTTGTATTTAGGCTATTTATTATAAGGAAGTAATAAATCACCAAACAGATGAGAAGACTAATTAAGAAAACAAAATGTAGCCAGATGTGGTGCATGTCTGTAATCCCAGTACTTGGGAAGCTGAGACAGGAGGATCCCAGGTTTATGGCCAGCCTCAGCAACTTAGTAAGGCCCTCCGCAACTTAGTAAGACCCTGTTTCAGAATTAAATAAATAAATAAAATAGGGCTGGGTGTGTAGCTCAGCGGTAGAACGTCCCTGGGTTCAATCCCTGGTACCAAAAAAGGGAGGGAGGGAGGGAGGGAGGGAAGATTCCAAACAAATTGTAGGAGCCATGTCTCAAACACATGTGAGATATTTAAAATTTCCTAAACGTGTGTTGTATGTGTGTGTGTGCGTGTATTTTAATCATTAGGAAGGAGGTAGAATATTTTTGCCATCCCAATATTTTTCTTTTCTACAAAGTTTGTCATGTTTTCTGTATGCGTTCCTTTTCTTGTCCTCCCCTCCCTTTTTTAAATAAACTTCATTCATTCACTCATGTGTCTTCTTTCAAGGAAGATTTTCTTCTCGCAATTAAGAAATAAAATTATGTAGAGGTTGTGGCCTGACTAATATCTTTACTCCTAGAAATATTCTCAGAGTCTAGGAAATGTAGAGAAGGTTTAGAGCAAGACCTCTCAGGCTTGCTCACTCACAAGGAACTAGATTAGAAGACTATATTCAATATTTAGAATGCTGTATCCTTGATTTTCTAAAAGCTCATTATTTAAAGATTCCTTTGTATAGATGTGATATTTGATATTTCATATATTTCATTTGCTTCTTATTTGGATGTTGCTTGTGATGTAACAAATAATAAAAGTAAATGGGTTTGTTCCCCATTTTTGAAAAGGTGAGGTACATTGTTTGTATTGTTTTTTGTTTTTTAGTTTGTCAAGTTTGCAAATATTGAAGAAGATACACCGTCCTATCACAGACGTTATGACTTTTTTGTGTCTCGATTCAGTGCCATGTGTCATTCCTGTCATAGTGATCCAGAAATACGAACTGAGTATGTATTAATTTACTTTATGATTTATAGCAAATAGTTTAGAGAGGAATTTATTGATGAGTATTATGTTTATATATTGCGTAATGATTTTCAAAGGAAGCGAGAATATGGGGGTGAAACAGCTTTTTCCATTTCTGGCAGGAGCCAGCAACTGACTGAAGTTGCCACATGAGGGTGTTTTACAGTTTATGCACTAAGACTTAGTCTTTATGGTAGCCAGAATTTCTCTTCATGGTCCCCCTGCCTGTCTACTCAGATCCTGTCACTGTGCTTCCTCCTGTCCCCACTCTCCGCTAGCCACACGGCTGGATCTCCTTGCCTTCCGTGAGCACCTCAGGCAGACTCCTCGCAGGGCCTTTGCATTGCACACATTGATTTTTCTGCCTAGAACAATTCCCCAGGTGCCCACACGGCTTGGCACCTCAGTTTGTTCAGGTTTTTCCTCAAATATAGTTTATCCTAAGAGCTCTTCCCTAGGCACTCTTTATTTATCAACAACTCTCTCAGCCTACCCCTCCTTTATCTTATCACCTCTTTTTGTTTCTCACCCCTCTATGGAATATAAATTCCAGGAGCACAGGGTTGTCTGGCACATAGTAGGCTCTAAGTAAGTACCCTTTGAATGAGTAGATACATTGAATGAAACAAACCTATGCTATTGAATGACTTCTTCCAGGTATGTATCCTAGTAAAAATCTGGAATCGAATACTTACCTGCAAAACCAATCTACTGGTTGATATCTATATAGAAATGAGAAACTTTAAAGCTAAGAATTAAAGTGAAAATGACCTTGGTTAATATAGAAAGTAGTTTGAACTAATGCTTTGTATTACACCTACAAAGAAAGCCTGAATTAAAAGAACTATTATGGGTAGTCAGTAATTAAGATTTAGCATGTGTTACAATTTTCAGTTTTCTTTTAAAATAATCAAGGGAATTTGAAGAAAATAACTAGCTTTTAACTGTAGTTTGCAAGCTACAGTATTGATTTACATGAATAAAAACAAATGTAAAAGCTATTTTAATTTAGAGAAAGAAAGCTGAGAGGTGATTTAATAGTCATTATTTAGATAAGATTTGTCTATGGCTTATAAAATTTCCTATTTGTCTCAGTCTCCACTAAAACCCTTTTTTCTTCCATAAAGACATTTTAAAACTGTTTCACATATAAATCAATGTCAGTGAAAAGTGTTTCTGATATCCATAATATTCACGAAAGGTTACAGTTCAGAATTTATAAAGTAAGATAGATAACCTTATTTTTAGGTATTTATCGCCCCCTAGTGAAAATCTTGTCTTTTGGACATATTTTCACTGAGCATTTTTCATTAGTGTTTACAAAAAGAAACTTGAAAGCTAGAAACATTCCCTCCCTCCTGCCCTCCCACCTGCTGGGGATTGAACCAGGCCTTTCACAGGCTAGGCAAGCGCTCTAACACTGAGATACACCCCCAACTCCAAGAAAAAGAAACTTAAAATTTTCTATACACAAATGAAAGGACCTATAGTACTTTTTCCTAATTTCAATATCGTATGATATTTGAAGTTCTCTTATGCCAATATTTCATTTGAATCACTGTGAAATAAGTAAAATGCTTTAAAATACTTAGAGGATTTGATATTTTGCTTGCTTTGTCATAAATAAAAGCCTCTTTTAGCTTTCGTTCGATATGTGCACATGTTCCCTTTCAGGTTAACTCTGATACTTGTTGTCAGTCCCTTTCTTCCTTCTGGTACTGGGCACAAACCCAGGCTCTTGCACAGGCTAAGCAAGCACTCAACCACCAAGCTATTCTCCTAGCCCAAATCCCTTTATTTTTAGCAAACACCTATCAAATAGAACTCAAGGGGATGTGGGCAGTAGGTGGGGCTGGCAGCTATTAAGATTTTCTTAAAATATTTACCTTGAAGAAATGGATCTCACTTGTCAACTCATAAGTTACAGTCCTCGGTGCTAATGCTGATTTCCTGCAGATCTGTCGTCATCATTACTGTATTTGTGAATAACAATAGCGAGAGTAGCTAGTACTCACTGATTGCTTACTGTGGACAGATGATTATTTAAGCACTCTACATGAATTAACTCATTTAAACCTTAGAACATTCCTATGCTGTAGGCAAGACAAATGTTCCTTTTTTACTGAAGGGGAATCTCTGTAAGACTCCTGGGGGTCACGGCTAGAATGCGCCAGTTAGACCAGGTATGAGATCTGGATGGATGCCAGCTGTGGAGCTGTAGTAGCTGTGTAGTCACTATCACACACCCCCAATAAGAGCGCCACCATTTGCTGCTGCTCCATTTAGGCTACTGAACCACGAGGTGTGGCACATGTGTCGTCTTGCTTATTCATGGGCTCTTTGCCATCTTGGGCTTGGCCTTCTCGTCACCTAAGGAGCAGTGGTGTTAGGCTTGCCCACCTATCTAGCTGCCTGCATAAGAGGCTCTGAGTTTTAGGAAGCATCATGTGTGACACATCTTTGAAATAGGCAGAACTTGTCTTTATGGCTCCCAAATCACTTTTCTCACCATCTCATGGTCTCCTTGTCTACGGCTCTCAAATGCCTACATTATTGCTCCCTGGGTTTATAAAGTGGTATTATCCCCCACTTTTTTGTATCTTTCATTCTTTAAACCTATAAACCTATTTAAATTTTCTGAAAGACAGTGTTAGGTAAGCTGAGTAAACCTCTTAACTGGTGAGTATTTTGGGTAAGAGAAAAAAAGGAAATAAATAACAGTAAGAAAAATAGGAAGTGCATAATACTTCAGAAAAAAAGAAATAGTTGGGCAGAAGGAATGTGTTTTTAATCAAAATCATCAAGTTAGTTCTGCTTGAGACTCGGTTCCTCTGCAGCTTTTTGCAAGCTATTTTCTAGTTACTTTTCTTGTTCTTGAACCTATAGATTTTTCTTTTTTTCCAAGAAGAGTAAAGAAGAGCTTGAGGAAATTAAGTACTATGAATTGGGATGGGAGGATAGGGTAGCATTCTCTCACTGTATTGACAGATTTTGTCACATATACGTATATAATGCATATATGTCTGTAGGCGTGCGTGTGCGAGTGCGTGCGTGCGTGCGCATTTGGGTTGTTCTTATTTGCATACCTTTCAAAGAAGCAGCTTGTCTCCCTAAGAGGTGAGGGCACTCTTAGGGAGGAGCAGTGAAAGACATCTGATGAAGCATGACGGGTGTTGAGGAGCAGTGAAACCCTTTCCCACTCAGCTCTGTCTCCTCTAGGCAAGAAATGGAGAGAATCTCCTTCATCGTGGTTTAAGCTATTGTGATCATCATCATCTTTGGAAAACCTATGCTTTTGAGTTTTCAGTTAAAAATAATACATGTACTAGATTCCCTATATGTTAAAGTCCATCAAAGCTTTAAATACTGGTTTAAAAAGAGGATATTCAAAATAAGCCTTTTTGACATACCTCTGTCTCAGAATTTTGAGAATTTCATTTCTTAACCTTGTGTGTTTTTTTAAAATATTTTATTGTTAAGATAACAGTATTTACTTAGCATCCATTGTCTTGGCTCGACAGACAGACTTGTTTTAAATAACTTTTTTATGATTTATTTTTTCTTTATAGAATCCGAATAGCTGGAATAAGAGGAATTCAGGGCGTGGTTCGCAAAACAGTTAATGATGAACTTCAGGCTACTATCTGGGAACCTCAGCATATGGACAAGATTGTTCCATCCCTTCTATTTAACATGCAAAAGATAGAAGAGGTTGACAGGTATGGAATAAAGATAAGGTTGAGGCTATGTTGTCCTGTGTATATAGATGTATGCTCACTAGGATAAAAATGTTTTATTTTTCTAATATTATGTAAATGGTCCCACAAAGTTAAATGAGTTTAAAAATATGTACCCATCTGGAAAAATTATTTATCTGTAGTTATTACACTATACTTATTAGATTACAGATTTTTATTCATACACTGAGGCCTTTATTTTATTTTAGAATAAATTTACACTTTACTTGCTGCTACTGAGTATCCAAATTGTTATTTTAATTAATACTACTTAATGTTGCAAGTGTGAGAAGTAGACCTGATAGCTGAACTTTTGTTATTCTTTTGAGATCCAACATGTTTTCTTGAAAGGGGGTTAGAACTAACCAAAATTATAATAATTATGATGATGATAATGGCTATTCACTATATATTTTTCAACAAAAAGGTAGATACTGTTCATATCTGATTCACGCTTCTAAGATATTTTGAGATGGAATATTATTTTTTGATAAATGCTGATTTTTTTCCTTCACTACCTTCAGTTGCACTTAGTCTTCACTTTATTGCACTATTTCGAATGTCAGAAACATGCATTTCCCCCTCCTCTCAGATTTCCAAATCTGTTGGCCCCCTTTTCAGAAAAAAAATTACTCTGTGTCCCTCTGTGTGCTCCTGCTGCCCCCCATTGTACCTGATGCCACCAGCCCTCAAGCCCCCTGGATTATACCAGTATACCGTCTGGAGTGGTGTCCTTGACTTTGGTCTATGATACACAGAGATAATGTGTGACTGAGCTGCAAAAGCAAGACTCTCCAATTTGGCTTATCCTGACTTTTTTTGATTCTTAGTTTGAAGAAGAGAAGCTGAAACAATTTAAGGGATTCTTCTAAATTTTTTTGTGTGTGTGTGTGTGTGTGTGGTACTGGAGATTAAACCCCAGGGGCATCCTACCTCCGAGCTACACTCCAGCCTCTTTTATTTTTAAACAGGGTCTCACTAGATTGCTGGGAGTCTCGCTAAGTTGCTGAGACTGTCTTTGAACCTGTGATCCTCCTGTCTCAGCCTACCTAGTCCTGGGATTACAGGCGTGCGCCACCATGCTCAGCTTAAAATTTAACTTTTAATGATTATATGCACAGTATCAAAATAAAAATGATATGGAAATGCCGTGCAATAGATAACTTTGTGGTAGCACTTATGTATTCATTTAAATTTATGCTAGCTATAGAAAGGATTTGTGCTTAATTCTTCATATGTGACTGTCTGCAGGTTTGAAATTCTTTCCTAAAGTGTGAAACTTGATATATTTTAACTTCTTTGACACTTTTCCTATTCTTGGAACTGTAGCTGAGGCCAAAGTTTCCCTAACTAAAATATTTAGAATTTAAAGAATCTTGAATTCTTTGGGAACCTGTTTCCCGTAACTGATTTTTGATGCCCATTGCTGGCATGAGTAAGGTATAGGACACAGAGACCATTGGTTGCCAAATCTTAAGAAACTGTGTTTCCCATGGCGTAATCCCAATGCCACTGATACACTTTTTAAAAAAATTATTATTGCTTGTAATTAGCCTCAAATAATGTTTCAAGATGTGAACAAAACAAATACTATCTACTGAAGACTTCTACATATACGGGTGTTGTAATTAGCTTTTTAAGTGTTTTTTATTCACTGGTTGTTTTGTGGTTGTTTACTTTATTTTTGCTCACTTAGAGTTAAACTGGTGATACCTAATGATGGTCCTTGGGCTCTGCGTTCTCACTGAGATTTCACTATCAAGTTGTGTGAACATGAACAAGTAGCAAGCTGCTGAGGGCTTTACTTATGTAAAGCGCACTCTGTTGGAAACAAGTACTCAGCTAAATTTAATTCTCCTTATTTGAAAGATTACATGATTAGCTTTTGTGGTGCAAAATTCATGAAGTTAGAATTAAGCCTGAAAGTTATTTGGGAATAAAAAGAAAATGTGGTTTTAACATTTCTGAGAATAAAGTCTATTCTGTCTAACCATTAGAACTAATATTAGAATTCTCACATAGTTTTTCTTTATTTCTCTCTTTTTCCAGTCGCATAGGCCCTCCTTCTTCTCCTTCTGCAACTGACAAAGAAGAGAACCCCGCTGTGCTGGCTGAGAACTGTTTCCGAGAACTGCTGGGTCGAGCCACTTTTGGGAATATGAATAATGCTGTTAGACCAGTTTTTGCGTAAGTATTTGTTTTCTTGGTTATTTGTGACTTCTATATTAATTCTGTGTTAACTTTCTTACAGAAGATAAATACTCTTACTTACATGAGTGAGCTATCATTTGAATCAGTGTACTATCATGGAAGTAGCATAGGATTCAGTCAGACATAGTACTTCTGAGGGGTGGTTCCATACTGAACTAGTTTTTCCCTTTAAATATGACATGTAATATTGTGCTTACTATCATGTGCATCATTTAAATTTGAGTATCTCCTTACAGACCTGGAAATCCATACGTGCAATGATATTTTAAAACTAATAGTGTCCAAGTGTGATGTCTTGTTTTACAAACTTCTGTGGTTCCTTCCTCCTCTTTCCTGGTTTCTGTTTCTTGGCTTTTTTTTTTTTAACCATGGCTAGGCTGCTTTAGATCATATTCATTTCTCTGAGTAAATTTCATCTTTTAACTAGAGACTAAGCAAAGCAAAAATAATAAATATCTCGTTCTTTATATGCTGTATTTCAAACAGAATACATTTATGATCTTTGAGTTTCTCCATATAAACATCTCTCAGGCCATGTCAAGCCTGTTTCTAACTCAATCATCAGATAATAGATCTACTATATACTATTCAGTATAATTTCTGAGCTTTTTGCTAGTCTTTCTTTTGTTAAAATTCACCATATACTTTTCTCCTTCCTGCTGTAATAATGGATTAAGCATATATAAAGTATTCTGAATGTAACATCCCAAATTCTTTTATTTAGGGCAGATATTTTTATCCTAGGTCCAAAGTTGAACTTTAGTTACAAGAATTTATAAACCACAAAATTATATTAAAAATCAGAGAATCATTAGATTTACGAAGGATCTGTGATCTCCACTACCCCACCTCCCCACCCAATATTGTGATCTACTGGGGGCTTTACTGAAAAATACTCTGAATTATGGTAAATATAATAAAGTCAGTCTTATTTTTTAATGTTTAAATATTAACTTAATGTCAGAATTCCAGTTTTTATCTTAATACTCTCATCAACTGAGATCTTAAAAATTCAGAGAACTAGCCTAGAAGAAAGACTACCAAATCAACTGTACTTGAGTAGCTTCAAGTGGGGTACAATTTTTTCTAGGTAGAGCTTAATGAACTTAAATCCTGATCATGTGTTAGTTAATTAAATTAAATTTAATTAAATATTAGGTAATTATATATAGCTATTTAATTAGTTAAATATTAAATGCATTCTGCAAATAAGGTACCAGGTATTTGGGGAATATATAATGAATAACAAAGATGATGGATGGTTGAAATGCATGATAATTATAATATGGATTATGAGAAAAGGCCAAAAACAGATCGAGCAGTTCATATAAAGAATTCATGTCTAATTTGAGAATTTAGGGGTGGTATCTTTTGAGGTATAGTACAAACAGGTATCACAAATTGTTCTGGAAATTTTCTTTGTGAAGAACGTTTTAATTCAATATTGAAGTAACCTTTTTACTTCACATGTTACTTGATCTAGTAAATAAAATAAATGGCTCAGTAGCAAGTTGAATATTGGGTTTTTAATCAACAGTGAGCACAAGACACTGGTATCATTGGCTGGAGGGTTGAGGATGGTTCAGGGCTTTGTGGAATAAGGAGAGAAAGAAAGTTCAGGCTACACTACAGAGGTTTAACATTGTATATTTAAGCTGTAGATAATTAGTGGAGATCTTAGCTTCAAGTTGTGAAGTGGCCAGAAGTGCCCTTTGAATTATCTATGTACCCAGATAAAGGTACACAGGATACATTTGAACCTGCCAGGGTAAGTGTATTAGTAGGTTACTATAATAAAATTCTTGAGAAGGCATAGGAACTATAAGCAAGTGTTAGCTTGGAATTAAAATCTTTTTTGCTCAAACTGATTATTTGTGGTTGGTTCTTGTTTTAGACTCATTTAAGTTGATTTTTTTTTTTTCACTTTCAAACATCTCCGCCAGCTTTGTTTGTAGCTCTTTTTCCTTCTTGGTGTACGTCAATGACCCATCAATCAGTGAAACTTCCTACCTACTTTGGAAAGATGTTATAAGTAACGTCTTTCTAATTGTTTATATGAATCTAGGACAGTAGTTCTCTGAGCTTAGTGTACTTCTGAATTCCTGGGATGCTTATTATGTATAAGGTCTTAAGCCCCCAAACCTATGGATCTTGGTGGCTGAGATGCAATGGAGAGTCTAGCAATCTGTTATTTCCTGGTTGTTGATTTTGGTGCACATTATCTGAGGAACATGATTTGAGAATCACTAGTCTAGGGAGAAGAGGCTCTGTTTTACATAGCAACAGATTTACTTAGGAGTTCTTTTCATCTCCTTTTCTCTATATTTTCTTATTAAATATCTAGACAAATGGTACCTAATTAATTGCCTCTGGCTCCTCATCTGCCATGTTTCTTCCTAGCCTGGTGCTGGGTTGTGTTTGATACCTCTGGAAAGACATCTGATTTTCATGGCTCCTCTCAGAGCAAGGCCAAGACAGGCAGGATTCTTGATAGGCTCCTACCAGAGGTTTCCCTGATTCGTTGAGGTATTGTCTTTTAGGGCCACGTTGGTGCAGGGATCTCTGATCTAGTTGCCTGTCTTTCTTAGGTGGGCCCTAAGCTTTGCCTCTAGCTTCCCAAGTCCAGAACCTGAAACCCCCCCCCAGCTCTGGTCACTAGAGATTAGAAGGTGTGCTCAGGACCAGCACCGCTTCTGTGTACACTCACATCTCCAGGTGCGCATCTCTTGTGGAGTTTGGACTAAGGGACTTTTCTTTCTTGCCACTTCATCTAGCTATTTATGGTCTCATATATAGTCTAGTGTTTTGTTGTTGTTTTATGACAAGGCTTGGCAGTTGGGGGAAATATGTATCATATTTCAGGAAATGGAAACCTTGGTTTTCTACTTAGATAATTTTTTGTTAAGCTTTTCATATTGTTGAAAGTCCTCAAAGAAGAAAGTATAATAAGAATAGGGAATGCTTAAAGTAATTTTTTATTGTTATTTACAGGCATTTAGATCATCACAAACTGTGGGATCCTAATGAATTCGCAGTTCACTGCTTTAAAATTATAATGTATTCTATTCAGGTAAGGTTTGGTTAACTATTATACTTACACACGTAATTTTGGTTATGTATAGATAAGCACCTTGTCAAAACCATAAAACATGTTATTAATTTAGCTATTTTAATTTCACTTATTTTCTTATTAATCAGCATGAAAACATGTCTAATAAGAAGTAATTTTATGATAGTGCTCTTTATTGTGCATTTATTTAATACGTGTGTGTTTCATTGTACTGATGAACTGGTATTAGGATTCATACTTACTATAGCTGCTGGTTACAACAGTCATTCCTTGAGTATTGGCTGCAGGGGAAAACCTGTATTAACACTTCAGTCTTATAGACTCTTAGAATGAAGAGTGCTACTGCAGAGGACCACCTTGTTTTTAGTCTAAATCTGAACAGACCTGGGTAGCTCTTAATTCAAGAGGGATTTCAGGTCTTTTTTTTAACATCATTTATATTTTTAGTGCCCTAGCATGCTATTACTGCTTTAAAGGAAATAGAAGCAGCACAGATTTTTTTTCTTGGCACTGGGGATTGAGCCCAGGGGCATTCTACCTCTGAGCTACACCCCCAGCCCTATTTTATTCTTTATTTTGAAACAGGCTCTCACTAAGTTGTGGAGGGCCTCACTGAGTTGCTGAGGCTGGCCTCAAACCTGCGATCCTCCTGTTTCAACCTCCCAAGTATTACATGTGTGTGCCACCACACCCGGCTGCAGTGCAGATTTTAATATAGGTGATACTAGGATTTGCATCCTGGATGTGATGTTTAGTAGTTGTATGAACTTGTGAAATTTACTTGTCTGAGCTCCATTTTCTTCATTTCTGAAAGAAAATTTTAATGTATACAGTATGTGGTTGATTTATAAATTCAAATAAAAGCTACCATTTATCATTTGCTGTCTGTGTTCCACGACTGTGATAATACTTTATGTGCTTTATTTAATTTAATCCTCCTTACTTACACTGAATTGGATACTATTTCAACATTTTACTTACCTCAGAAATTTGACCTTTAGAGAGATCAAGTAACTTACTCAAGGACTGACAGGCAGAAAGTGAGGTCAGGTTTCAAATTCTGATCATTTTATTCCAGAATTTGTGGTGTAAATGAACTGTTAAGATAAGGTTAAAATCAACTGCCTCCCATAAGGTAGATCTTCAGTAAGCAATAGTTTTTTATACATATTATTCTTGACTGATTCCTTATAAGATAGCCTCACTTTATGCAGTTATTAATAATGCCCTTATTCACTCCGTGAAGTGTCCTGGTTGGACAGTAAATCACATGTCTGTCCTCCTTAAAGGCTGACTCATTGTATCCGCACACACAGCCTCCCGGGCAAGACATGTAGTTTCAGGCCATGTTTTATGTATGTGTCTGTCTAACATTCCCCTGTTTTAATGTAGCTTTAAATGAAGCAAAGTGAAGATGGAAACACAAACTTAGTTTTTACTTTGGGTTGTTATAAAAGTACATGTGTTCTGACAGAAATGCCAGAATATGAAGCCTGTTACATTGATTCAGATGGAAAGGAATTTTTGCTTTTGAGCAGAGTCGTCATTATGTGTAGGAAACAGCTACTTCTTTACACACACACACACATACACACACACACATGTATGCCTTTATTGGTGCATTGTAACTATACATCATACTGAGTGATAGGAACAAACATGCCCACAATTCTTGGGATATTTCCCTCTGGGTCCATACCTATCCATACTAATTAACATAAAACCACCCATTTGAAAGGAGATTAAATTCATTTATATGTGACAGATTTGTAAATTGTGAATCTTCTGATTTAAATTTTGTCAGAAATACATTGATAGGATTTTCCTTTTGATAGTGGCTCTTGGTTAGATGAGGTTTTGACTGTTTAGCATTGTTAGGTATGTATAATAAACAGTATCTAGTTTGGGTTGAGGAAAAGTACTATAAATGTCATAATCTCTTTTTTAACAACATTTTGTCCTGTTCTCAAATTATGAGTGTATTAAATGTTCTTTGTGAAATAACAGAGAAGTATAAAGAGAATAAGAATGTCTCTAAAATCTCTCAGAGGTGGCCAGTGTTATTATTTAGTTGTATATAATTCCAGGCCTACTTCTTATAAACCAGATTGAGGAGTTGGGAGTGCAGCCCAGTGGTAGATCACTTGCTTAGCATGAACAAGGACCTGGGTTTTAGCCTCAGCACCAGAAAAGAAGAAAAAAGAAAGAGATTGAATTTTTGAAACACAAAATTTTATTGCCTGCTTTTTTGACTTGGAAAATCATAAATATTTTCCAGTATCCCCTATTTATTCTTCAGAGAAATGGTTTTAATGGCTACACATCTCATAAGTACCAGTCCCCTGTAACTGGACATTGGAGTAAACACAGTTTTTCATTCTTATGAATTCTGCTGAGATGAATGTACTTGTTCGTACATCTTTGTATGATCTTGTTTCCTTTAGGCTCAATATTCTCACCATGTGATCCAGGAGATTCTAGGACACCTTGATGCTCGTAAGAAAGATGCTCCACGGGTTCGAGCAGGGATTATTCAGGTTCTATTAGAGGCTGTCGCTATTGCTGCGAAAGGTTCCATAGGTGAGTGCCAGTAAAAAACATAAATAAATAAAATGAAAGGATGCATTAATCTATTTCAGTTTTTTCAGTAGGTATAGTAATGTATGAATACTCTTTAAGACTATCTCAACGTATTTTTAAATGTGCTATAGTTTCTCTTGAAATTTTAGGTTTTTGTGATTATTGTCGGGCTTAAATAGTACGCAATAAAACATTTTCTTCCAAATCACTTTCCTTTCCTTCCTTCTTTCATCTAATAAAGATTTTTGGATATCATTTATATATTGAACATTGAGAAATCTGATTTTAAAAGTGATACAGGTTGAACAACCTAATCCAAAAATCTAAAATGCTTCCAAATCCAAAAGTTGAAGGCTGACTTAATGCCACAAGTAGGAAAGTCTGCAGTTGACAACATGTGACGGGTCATATTCAAACCAAGAGGGCACTAAAAATTCCATAGGAAATTACCTTGAGGCCATATGTGTAAGTTGTTTATGAAACAAATGAATTTTGTATTTAGACTTGGGTCTCATCCCTAAAGTATCTCAGTATGCATATGCAAATATTCCAAAATTCCAAAAAATTCCAAAATCCAAAATATTTCTGATTTCAAGCAGAAACCTGTAGTTTACTTATAGTTAGAAAACTCCACCTAATACTGTGATTGTCTCGTGATTACATATCATGAGAAAGCAGGGTTCAGTAAAGGAAGGGAAAATGGATTGGCATTAGCAAGAGATTTATGTGTCCCATTTTGCTAGCATGTGGTGTTAGTTGGGAAGAAGTCAGAAAAGTGACTTTAAATTGTAGCCAGATTGTGGAGGAAGTTCTACTATTGGTAGATAGCTTTAGAGATTCACTGTAATCTTTATCAGAGATATTATATAGGATAATTCATCTGGCAGCAAAACATAGGGCATATTAGAAATAAGTCATTGAATTGTTGTAGGCGGGAGGGAGAAGAACTTGCCCTTGTATAATAGCAATAGGAATGAGAATATAGAGTTAGTAGATCTTAATAACTAATTGGTTATAAGTAATGAAGAGAAAGGACACATCAAAGATCATGATATTTCATCTATGTTTGATTAGAAAATGGGAGGGTTCATAATAGAAATATGGAAGTTAGAAGGAGAATCTGGTTATGGTTTCTTTGCTTCAAAACCAGTGTGGAAATACATAGCTTGAAGTATTTTGATGTTCTTCTACTGTTGAATAGAATTTTGGATATGGACATTTCACTATTTATCTTGTATTTAAAAAAAATGAATGCAAGTCATTGAGTTGTCAAGTTATTTCATCTGAAATATGGAATAAAGCACAGATAATCCATTGAATCATCGTGTTTACTGATGCCCACTCTATGGAGGGTACTCTGTGCTAAGCTTTGTACATTCGATGCATTTAGTCATGGCTATCTGTCTGGAGAAGCTTGTAATTGAGAGTAGGAGGCAGAAATGAAACCCTTAATCAAAATATAGTGTGACAGGTGGAGTGATAGAAACATAAGCAGATCATTTATAGGATGAAAAGCAGAGAACAAATCAGTTTACCTGAATCTGATAGTTTCTGTCTCATAGTTGAGGGCAATTTTTCCTTCTTTAATCTGAAAAGATGCAAGCCGGGCGTGGTGGCGCACGCTTGTAATCCTAGTACTTGGGAGGCTGAGACAGGAGGATCACAGGTTCGCGGCCAGCCTCAGCTATTTAGTGAGGCCCTCTGCAACTTAGTGAGACCCTGTTTCAAAATAAAGAATAAAAAATAGGGCTGGGGGTGTAGCTCGGAGGTAGAATGCCCCTGGGTTCAAACCCCAGTACTGTAAAAAAAAAAAAGATGCAAAATTAATCTTCTGTGCTATAGTGAGTTAATATCATTTTATGGACTCTGACCCATCAGTCAAGTTAAATATTGTCTCAGTATACATTATTTTGAGTAAACAAGATTAGATAGGTAGAAATTTTTTGGTAGTCCTTGTATACATGTATGCATTTTATTTGGGTATATGAGAGATTCAAACAGTGAGTTGCTCATAGATGCTCAGGAAATGTTTGTTGGTATAACTAGGAGACTTTCTTATTTAAATATTTCTCTCTTTTTTTAAATTAACTGGTTAGTTCATAAATTATTATGTATTTTTAGCTATTTAGGAAATAACCAGTATATCTTAAGAAATATGAGAATTGCTTTTGTGCATATACACATTACTGGGAAAGTGAATCTACTCACATAGATGATCCTTCACAGGGCCCACAGTGCTGGAAGTCTTCAATACCCTACTGAAACATCTGCGTCTGAGCGTTGAATTTGAAGCAAATGATTTCCAGGGGGGATCCGTAGGCAGTGTCAACTTAACCACAAGTTCCAAAGACAATGATGAGAAGATTGTGCAGAATGCTATCATCCAAACCATAGGTGAGTACACATCACTTTTAAAAGCTACCATGAGCAGCGGTGAAAAGGGACTTGACTCATATAGTACCTTTGTCAAAGGTACATGGGAGCTTGTACTTAAAAAACTTAATAATTAAAATGAATATAAATTGAAAAAAAAGAGAAAAAAACTCAATAATTAGAAAAAACAAGCATAAGAATGAGACAAAGAACACACACAGCTTTTATCCAGATTCATCTGCTGCTAACACTTATGTCATTTACTTTCCATTTACTTCCTACCCCCCTCTGTCTCTCTCTCTGTATTTATATATGTATATGTGGAAAAAATAAATATATATAATTAAACATTTTTTAAACTACTGGTCATAGTAAGTTGCATACACCATTTCCCTTTACCACTGAATTCTTCTATGTGTTTTTCCAAAGAATAAAGTTGTTTTTCCATATCCAGAGTAAAGTTATCAACATCCATAGATATAACATTGATACTGTAGTCATTCTTCCACGTTAGTTATGTTAATTGACCTGTAGCATTTTCCCTTTGGGTCCAGGATCCACTCTGGGATTCTCTATTGCATGTAGTTGTAATATTTCTTTAGTTCCATTAATCTGGAACATTCTCATTGTTCTGTGACATGGTAACCATGCACACCTTTTAGTAACCCTAACCCTACCCTTCAGTAGGTAGATTGAATTTTTGAAACAAAATTTTATTGCCTGCTTTTTTGATTTGGAAAATCATAAATATTTTCCAGTATCCCCTATTTATTCTTCAGAGGAATGGTTTTAATGGCTACACATTATCGCATAAGTACCAGTCCCCTGTAATTGGACATTGGAGTGAACACAGTTTTTCATTCTTATGCATTCTGCTGAGATGAATGTACTTGTTCGTACATCTTTGTACAATCTTGTTTCCTTTAGGCTTAGTATTCTAACCATGTGATCCAGGAGATTTTAGGATTCTAGAATTCTAGATTCTCTTTTGGTTTTGTGTTTCCTCATGATTAAATTCAGCATATGCATTCCTGGCTGGAATACTATATATGTGATATGTTCTTCTCAGAGGACACATTGAGAGGTTCACAATGTACAGTTGCTCTTCATTGGTGACATTAAATTTGATCACTCAATCAAGGTGTTACCCTGTCTCTCCACTGCTCAGTCTCAGATTTTCCTGTTGCAAATAATAAGCAATCTGGGAAGACACTTTTAGACCATGCGGATACTCTGCTCTTCACCCAAACTTACACCCTGATATTGCACATATATACATCAGGTCCTGTGTTAGAGTTTTGTGACTGATACCTCACCTTGTAGAGGTGCTTGATTGCTTTGCTTGGTATGTTACCTCTGTTACTCCTAGTTACGGTCTCATCACATGCTTAGCCATTGTCCTCATGCAGGGAAAAGCCCAAAAGTATCTTTTTCAACATACTATCTAACACATAGTAGGTAAAGTCCAATGTTACCATGAAATCTCCAGAAAACAGAGACATTCTAGTCGTTGCTTAAAACAATTGGTATCATTGTTTAGTGAACCTAGCCTCTGTGGTGACTCTTACACTTATTTTGGATTATTTATAGATTTTCTGTGATATTCTAAGTTGATATATCAACTCAGCCAATTTATTTTAACAGAATTAATTTAAATTGCTTTAGTGATTTCAAATTAATTCAGTGTTGCTGTTTCACTCTAAAATATTTGATGTATTGTTTCTCAAATATTTCATTATAAAATACATATACAGCAGACTAAAGCCATACTTCTGTGACAGAACACATTCAGAATAAAAAGAAATGCAGTGTGGTTCAGCGAGTAAGATTTATTTTTGAAAATCACACCTCTGATTTACTTCATAGATTCTTTTAGATTTTCTCGGTTTTCTGGTAGTTATTGGTTCATGGGATATGCCTGTTTTGGGCCATGGGACAGGACTCCTATAGCATTTGCACTTTTAAGTTTTGAGGTTATTGGCCAGGTCCTTCTTTCTTTTAAAATAATCAAGAACATATCTCTCTGCCGTGTACTTTTCTGGGCCCATTAGCATTTCTGTTCAATAGTCCAAACATGAACAGTGGGTGTAGAAGATGAGAAGCTTTGAAAATTGTGTCCTTGTAGCCTTACAGTTGCTTGTATTGGAGAGTCCTTCTGGATTTTAAGTTGTTTTTTGTTGTTGTTGTTGTTTGTTTAAAAGAGATTGTAAAGCATAAAATAGTGGTATTTCTTTCCTACCATGATTGGTTTCAGTTTGTATGTAATTAGCATATAAGCTGAATCCTTTTGACCATGTACTATGGAAAGTGAAACAAGCTTTTTCCTCAAATTCCTGGTTCTTAATCTTTACTGCACATTGAAATTACCTTAGGATCTTAAAAAAAAAATTCTGATGCTTGTAGGTGGGCACACTGGCACACACCTGTAATCCTAGTACTTGTGAGGCTGAGACAGGAGGATCGAAGGTTAGAGACCAACCTGGGCAACTTAGTTAGACCCTGTTTCAAGAAATTAAAAGGTCTGGGGTGTAGCTCAGTGGTAGAGTACCCCTGGGTTCAACCCCCCGTGCTACACAAAAAAATAAAATAAGTGAAATACTGATGCCTGGACTCCCACCTCCAGATATTCTGACTTTACTAGGTTGTGTACAACCTGAACATTAACATTTTAAAAGCTCCCTACTTAATTCTAATATGCAGCAATGTTTAGAGGAAACTATTCCACATGTTTGAAAATCATGAGATATGAGCACAAATTAATGATAGAAATGCTGTTGAGTATAGGAAGGTCTGATGGTGCTTGTTAGCTCCTTAGCAACACAGTCTTGTGTCAGATGTTGTAAACAGAAGTACATGGCTACTGTATGTCTTGTGGTAATAACTGGTTTATTTGAAACAGAAAAATCAGCATCTGGTTTGTTCAGTGATTAGTAATATATCAGGTGCTTGAAAAGTTAAAAAGTAGTTTATATGGAGGAAGTATAGTACAATAATTGCACAGTCTTTAGAAATAAGTAGCCTTTACCTCAACCTTTAATACTAGTTATGCAATTTTTTGCATGAGTTCTTAATGTCTCTTGTCCTTATTTCCACAAGAGGAAACTAAGCAAATAATAGTACCTACACTCATTAGGTTATTATGAGGATCCAGATACAAAATAGTTAATTACCTCATAAATATGGATTCCTTAGGTGTTAGCTGGAATAATATGGAGTAATGTTACCATGAGGTCTTTTTTATTGCTGCAGTATATGATTTCGGGAAATGATTTACACTAGGTTCAATCATAATGATGAATAGAATGATTTTATTTTGTGTAATTAGATTATTAATTGCAATAATAGAATCTAAGAAGTTTAATTTAAAAACCGGTTTATTTTTAAGTATTTAAAATACAGAAAGTTTCTCTAATGGTTATGTTGAATTTTAAGGAAGGAACAAAAACAGACATGATTTGCTATCTGTTCTGATCTTCAAAGAAATGAGAAAGTATAAAGTGTGAGCAAATGACAAAGTTTGTATATTTTATAACCAGAAAGTAAACGATCAAAAGACACAGAAGATAAATATAAAATATCCTCAGAACCCAAGAGTGCATGAAAGAAAGTACAAGTAAATACGTTGAATATTTATTTTCTAAAATCAGTTGAATTATGTGTACTGAATTACCTCACAGGGTTAAACTATAAACATGGCTCATTGTGATGACCTTCTAAAACATGTGAGTAATTCCAGGAAGCCAGAGTGGTGACTTCTTGACCTCTTCCCCACCGGAACAAGAATTTAGGCTCCTAGTACATGAACAAGAATTCATCAGAAATATTACACCTGATTTTTTTTCTTTTTCTAAAACTTCAGTCAACTCGAAGATTGTTTGCCATTGTTAACCACATGAAAAGACTTTCAGATATTTATTATGTTATCTAATTATTAATCTAATTTTATATCTTATACATGATTTTGAACAGATGAAATTATAAAAGTGTTAGTGTTATATGTAGCTTGAAGATAGCCATTGTCTTACTCTATATTGAAAGCTTTTTTAAAAATATAATTTTGTGTTACATAGATAAACTTTGTAATTTGTAAAATTTATCTAAATATTTTTATAGGATTCTTTGGAAGTAACCTACCAGATTATCAGAGGTCAGAAATCATGATGTTCATTATGGGGAAAGTACCCGTTTTTGGAACATCTACTCATACTTTGGACATCAGTCAACTAGGGTAAGTTCTCAGACTATAAAGTTGAACTTAATCTTGGGTTAAATTTCATCTTAAATTTAGAAAATGTGTGTGTGTGTGTGTGTGTGTGTGT